>LOJH01024261.1:0-14430 GCA_001685095.1 Ellobius talpinus | reverse complement strand
CACACAGAGAGAGAGAGAGAGAGAGAGAGAGAGAGAGAGAGAGAGAGAGATTAACAGAGAGGGAGGGTGGTAAGACAGAGTGGGAAGGCAAAAAGATAGAAGGCGGAGGAGGAAAAAAGAGAAAGCAGATGGAGGAGAGGGGAAAACAGAGTGGGAAAAGGAGAGGGAGGGAGATGAAGAGGTAGGAGGGGTGACAGCTAGAGAAGTAGAGCCGGAAAGGAAGAAAAGATAAAGCATTTTGTCCTAGCGCTTGGGGGTCTGGACAGCCAGTCTAAAATCACTTTGGGTGCTCATCACTTGTGATCTCATAGACTTTACTGGGCTCCCGCTCAGCATCATCTTTCAAAACTCTCAGAAAGCCTAGGTGGAGACGATATTTTCCATAAATAAATATTAACCGCAGATGGGAATCATATGTGCAAACAGATAACAAAGCAAGTTGTTCTGACTTCATTTTGTTTTCTCTCTGTGGTCAGTCATAAAAATATTTTCCACAGAGCAGTACAACAAGGATCAATGACATTGGGAGGCTGAGGAATATTGGTTTAACCAGGTTACACAAGTTGGAGGGAACCGAATCTAAGTATTTCCCCCTGACTACAAAAAGAAGGGTCTTAAAGAAGAAAAATACACAAGACACTGCAATGCTTGTCCCCTGTTTTTATTCTGAGGAAACTAGATGGAAGCAAACTCGATGCATCCTCTTAAAAACCGCTCTTTACCTCGTACGCATTCTTTAAAAAAACCTTTGATAACACACAATTTACTATATTTATATATGTACATGTGTGCACATAGCTGTGAAGATCAGAGTTCATGTAGGTTGTCATCCTTAATGCTCTTCATCTAATTCTTTAAGACAGGGTCTCTCACTACACTTGGAACTCTTCGATTTGGCTAAGGGCTGCCCAGCAAGCCTCAGGGGTCTTCCTGTCTTCATCTCCAGCATGGGGATTACAGGCGAGCTTTGCTGTGCCTGGCTTTCTATGTGGGCACTCTTCATCTGACCTCAGATCCTGGTGTTTGCACAGCATTCTAGTGACTGATCCATCACCCAAGTCCCCAAATCGCCATCTTAACCAATTTGTTTTAATGTTCTGGGGATTAAACCCAGGGCCCTGCGCTTGCTAGACAAGTGCTCTACCACCAAGTTACATCCATCTCTTCATTTCCCGTTTGTTCATCTTAATAAACTAATTCATAGTAACTTTATTATAAAGTATCCTTGTGAAATTTGCTATGTCCACTGCTTTAATTTTTAAAATGCTCTACTATTTGCTGACTTAAAAGTCCACTCATTAAATCATCAAGGATTCTTCTATTTCAAGCCAGGATCAAAAGCCACAGTGGCTTGGAAGAACAGAGGTAAGGGTCCTGAGTCAGAATTTTTAATTTATTCCCAGCATGGCTACCGGTTTGCTACTTGGCCTTCTGCAAGAAATTTTAACACATTTCACCTCAGCTTCCTCATTAAAAAGAACAAAAGAAGATATCGATTTTGCTAACTCAAGTTAGCTAACTGTGCAGCAATATCTTACTTCTGAGGCTGCTCTGAAGGGTAAATCTAAGATGTGAACATGACATTGCAAAACAGAAAGTATGCAGAGGAAAGAGAAAACGTGTGAATTCTCACTAAGACAGAAAGTTAATTTTTCAAATTTCTGGTGGAAAATCATTTCAAAGGAATATAAGACTCTGTGGTGGTTAGAACAAGGATGGCCCCCATAAGCCCATATATCTGAAAGCTTAGGGAGTGGCATTAAGAGGTGTGGTCTTGTTGTTGGAGTAAGTCTGTCACTATGGGTGGGCTTTGAGGTTGCAAGGGCCTAAGCCTGGCCCGGTGGCTTTCTCTCTCTTTTCCTGCTGCCTTTGGATTTGGATGTAGAATTCTCAGTTACTATGTCTGCTTGCTTGCTGCCACGCTCCCTGCCATAAGGATAATGGGCTAAACCTCTGAAGCTATAAGCAAGCTCCATTAAACGCTTTCCTATATAAGAGTTGCCATGGTCATGGTGTCTCTTCCCAGCAAAGAACATTGACTAAGACACTGATCATCAGCCACATTCTGACTAGATTGCCGAGGAGAAGCACAGCTGCAAGTCACTAAGGAGTTCCCATTTTTCTTTCGGTTGCAGGCAGAACAATTTCGTTGTTCATTCAACAAACACTGAATGCCCATTTGGTGTCATTTAAAGAAAGCAAATAGATATTTACTGCATGTCCCCTATGCCAGTTATGTTTGCTATGCTTGGACCCTAAGGAGAAATGCCAGATGACTTATGACAATGGTGGCAATAAAATATTCGATTGTATGTTTGCAGATATTTTTCATCTCAGACAATAAGCATCTACTATTTGGAGAGGCAATGAATAGAAAACATCCCCAAAGAAAAGTGTCAGTTCCTGGGTTTGTGCAGTCAGCATGGTTGTGCACAATCCCAGGCTCTGATTAGGACAAGGGGACACGAAACTTATATGCACTTGCTAAATGGCTCTGTTGCTTCTCATTCTAGCATCAATTATACTGGCTCACATAAAGTAGAACACAAAGTTAGTACAGATTGTGAAAGCCAATAAATGGTGATGATGACACTTTTTATGCTGAAAAAATCATTTGATGAGATTCATTCTAAGATCAAAGCAACAGAGCAGTATTTTGATAAAAAAACAGCACTAGAATTTAAAAATGCCAAAAATACATATTTAAGGAAGTATTCATAGTCAACATCATTAACTCTAAAAGTTATCTTTTAACAATATTTATTTATTCATGTGTTTATGTGTGAGCTAGTGTGAGTACATGTATACCATGTGTGTGCAGGACCCTGTCTGAGTAAGTCCCAGAGTATCGGATTCCCTGGAAATGGAGTTACTGGTGGTAGTGAGCCTCTGTGTGGAAGCTGGGAACTGAACCTGTGGCCTCTGCAAAAGCAGTAGATGATATTAACCTCTGATCCACAGCTCTAGCCCCTAAATGTTATCTTAAAGTGCATATTTTCCCTTTGAAGTATTAGCTAGTGATAAAATGTTCTCAAGTCATAACAATTAGCATATATAACAATGTTTTCTGTTTGTCTTATTGGAACTATCTCTTTTTTTATTTAGAATTACATTTAAAAACAAGCACATTCATGAGGTTGTTTATGTATAAAGTGTAGCATATCCAAGTGTATTTGCATATGTCAGGGAGATGTGATCAAATGCATTTCTCCATTGAGGTGTATAGTAGAAAATAAATTGGAATGTATAGAAAAAATTTGGGGAAATGAAGGTTGAGAGATGTAGCAGTATCTGACAGAATACAAGAAGTGTGGACAGTCTCAGCTCAAGTCCAAAATTTTCTGCACAGCCTATGAAAAACATCTAATGTGGGATATGGTATAAATCAATATTTAAGGCCTATATTGTGACCTTAAAATATGAGTGTGAACACTTTGACACTATATTGAGAAGTAGGAACTATGTTCATGTCTGTTTTGACCAAACAGACTTTGCTGTCAATAAAAGTCATTTTGAGTTTGAGTGGATCATTAGACAGGTTTGGGTAACAGAACTTGGTACTTTTGGGACATTCACTATGCTGTGGGGGAAACTCACTGCTATGTACGAGGTTTAACTGCCCTCAGGCAGCCATCCAAAGGAGGCCATGTGCAGGTGAACGATGCGCCTGAGCTTTATCTTCTGAGCCATGCACATATTCCATATTGTACCTTCTTTCCCAGTCTATTGGCTGTGTCAATACCAGTGAACAATCTCAGGAGTTATTAGAAGGCACAGAACCACACCATCAGATCTTCACTCCAATATCTTACCTATACAAGTTCTGAGATACAGTCTTGGGTTTTTTGAGGTTCTCTGTTACATAGTGACAGCTAACTGCCAGCATGTGTCACCCAAAGTGAGGAGCTCACAAAACAAAAAGCTCAACATGTGGTGTTGCCTTTGGAAAGGTACAAGCAAAGGGTTTAAGGTAGAAAGACTGTGAGGCAGCTTTCAGTGAAAAAAGTGAGAGAGGGGTCACCAGAAAGGAGAGAACACACCACGGGATGGTGGAGGAAGGGAGGGAGCACACCGTGGGATGGTGGGAAGAAGGGGGGAACACACCGTGGGATGGTGGAGGAAGGGAGGGAGCACACCGTGGGATGGTGGGAAGAAGGGGGGAACACACCGTGGGATGGTGGAGGAAGGGAGGGAGCACACCGTGGGATGGTGGAAGAAGGGGGGAGCACACCATGGGATGGTGGAGGAGGGAGGGAGCACACCGTTGGATGGTGGAAGAAGGGGATAGCACACCATGGGATGGTGGAGGAAGGGAGGGAGCACACCATGGGATGGCGGAAGAAGGGAGGGAGCACACTGTAGGATGGTGGAAGAAGGTGGAGCATACCATGGGATGGTGGAAGTAGGGGGAGCACACCATGATGGTGGAAGAAGGGAGAGAACACACCGTGGGATGAGATAGTGGAAGAAGGGAGATTTATATTATATAGTGTAGAAATTTGAGAAACACGATCTTGGCACAGTGGTCGCTATAGCCATCCAACGGGGGAGGTGGAAACACGTGAAGCCCGAGAGCTCACTGGTCAGCAGCCTTAGCCAAATGAGTGACTCAGTGCCCCACCTTTCATCCCAGGCCTGGTACCACGCAGCCAAGATTCCTGTATATAATAAATATTCAACACATGTAAGAAGGAGATGCAGAAGAAGCAGTAGATTTTGAAGGGATCATTGGACAGTTAAGGACAACAGAACACATGTAACATGGCTTACTATCATTTTTCTGTTATTTCACATTTGAAAGAATAATAAAACTCTTTATAGAACATAATTGAGCAATTTGGTGCAGGTCAACGGGTGAGGGTGGGGAAGTTTGCTGAACTCTCGGATATTTTCAGTGAATCAGTCTTTATGGATAAAAAGGCAGTAAATAATGGCTGGCAGGCTTGACTATCTGCCAAAAGGCGAGTCATTGGCATAGCTGTATTTCCCAACTTGGAGGTTTTGTCAGTCATTAGTAAACTGCAATCCTTACCAGGTGTTTGGTGAACACATACTTACATAAAGAGTTTGGAAACTCTTCTATTCTACAGAAATCTTCCCACTGCATTCTGAGTCAGAATCCAAGAATAATTTCCCCCTAAGATTGGCTTTCTAGTGGAAGGTCACTTTATTTTCAAGAATTGTAAAAAGAAAAATTACTATGAATCCTTTGTTTCAACTTTTTCCATTAGGAAATTGGTCTCAGGTAAATGAGGAAGCTGAATGAGAAGAGTTACCTGCCAAAATGGAGATGGGCCTGTAGCCCAGATCATTAAATGTCTGCCAAACATGTACAAAGCCCTAGATTCTGACCCAAACACTGCAGACACTTATAATCTCAGCATTGGGTGGTTGGAGGAAGGTGGATCAGAAGTTCAAGGTCATTCTTGGCTACTGAAGAAAGAGATGGATCAGTGGTTAAGAGCACTGCCTGCTCTTCCAAAGGTACTAAGTTCAATTCCCAGCAACCACAAGGTGGCTCACAACTGTCTGTAATGAGATTTGGTGCCCTCTTGACGAAGAGACCTGGTCAGTCATCCTCATCAACTTAGACTATGGAACTGAATATGGACAAGTTCAACAGAACTGCTATATACAGGCTTCCTATGCATGCCTCAGCATTGTCAGGGCTCATATTTCAGATTTCAAAATTCACTTTTTGAGAGAAAGAGAGAGACAGAGAGAAAGAGAGACAGAGACATAGAGAGATGAGAAATAGCTTTTCAGCATCTGTCTGAGAAAACAGTCTACTTCATAGTCAATATATCTCAACTTCACATACAGGAGAGGTAAGCACATTTATAAATTGCCCTCTACCCTTACTTTGGAAAAAGACATCTTCAAACAGGACTTAGCCGGCCCTTTCATTTAGTAATGTTAGGCTAAATATGTATTCTAGCACTAAAAGTAGATTTAAAGGGTGGGGTTTGCAATGTGAATGAGGAACCTCCCAAGATTCATTGGAGGAAAATAATCTCTACCATAGTTTCCTTAAGTCTGTACTGTTTATGAGGTGATGTATGCAGTAGGTAGGGTTGAATAGCTCTATCTACGTAGAATGTATATACATCCATTTAATAGTACATGCCTAAGGTTTAGCTGTCAAAGTTTTCTGTAGCTTGTAGGGACACTGACCAGGTCGACTACACTTCTGGCATATAGCCTGACATTGGCATTAAAGCTGATGAATTTAGATCCAAGTATGAGTAAAGAGAAATTTCTTTATAAAGAATATCACTAGTGTATATCATTGCATCTTACATAGCAGAATGAGTGGTGCTGTTAGTTAGGGGATGGTAGTAGTTTTAAAAGGCAGGATCATGAGCAGGATGTCATTGGCATTGTACCCTCATAGTGACTGTGGAACCTCAGCATTTTCCTTTCTTTGCTTTCTAGGAACAGAATGAGTGACTGCTCTGCCCACTGCTCCGTTATTGTCATCTGGTCTACCCACTGGGGGCCAATGCAATGGGTCTGCCTGATATTGCACCGGAATCTTCAAAACTGGGAGTCCAAACAAACCTTCCCTCTGGATATGTTAATTACCGCCAGGTATTTCAGTACAGTGACAGGGCGCTAACAAAGCCAACTCTACCTTTAGCTGATGTGACTGCGCCGCCTTGAGGAGATCACTGGAAGTGCAAGCTCCTAATCAGCTATGGTCCTGCACAGGAAGACTGAGGAGTCTTTAGGACAAAGTGGGGAAATGATCCTTCACAGACATTTCTTCCAGAGACCATTTCATAAATATATTAAGAACTACCACATAATTTCCATCTAAGATATTTTACTGTTTAGTTTGTACCCAATCAAGAATTAAGATAGACATAAAAGATCCACACTGCCATGATGGTCACACTTCCTTTTGTATTCAGACAATTTGAGGAGAAACTAGAGGGTAAAAACTATTGCCAGGTGGTGGCATTGATGGTGGTGGTTGTGTGTGTGTGTGTGTGTGTGTGTGAACTATTAGGGATAATTAGTTGCTTATGCTATAAAAATAACAGGAGACACTTTTGGACAAAAGGTTGTCCTTAATTTGAAAAAAAATTGACTAAAGAAGAATTTGTGTCTTCTGCTTTATGTTCAAGATGAGCATACCAGAGAGTTGACTCTTGGTGAGTTTTGGTAGAATTACATCTCCTTCCAGCCCATGGCCTCCAGCAACCCATTCTAGGATAAACAGTCTCCATTACTCAGTATGTCCTAACGATGAGCTGTCCAATCTGCCCATACATGGCAGACAGCTAAGTATCCTGGTCACATTCCATGAGCCAAAGCAGTAGCTCACACTGGAATCTGCCTGTCCCCTGTGAGACTGAAGAGAGAGGTTCCTGTGATGGACAAAGCCCATGGCCTCAAAAAACTCAAATGGCTCGTCCACTGCAGTCCTCTCTCAAGGTCGTTTATCTGGTGAGCCTTTCCCCGTCTGCTTTAAAGATTTTTGGAGCCATTTCCCACATCACAGCAAAGAACAGACATCAATGGTCAGAGCTATAAAAAGGAGAAAACAAGATTTATTTCTACCGGATTAGGGAAAGTGGGTTCACGAATTCAACAGTTCTCCTGAAGTGGAATGAAAGAGGCAGTTGGCCACATGTATTACTCATCTAAATCAGTGTGATGACATTAAGTGTGGGATGCAAAAGAGAAGAGAGCATGTTATAAGAAATGATTAGATTCCTGATTACTAACTAAATTGTTACTATTAATTTAGAAGAGATGGGAAAGAATTTTGACCAGAAGGCACTAACCCCCCCCAATCAGGGAATGTCACTCAGATTCTGGGACAGGATGATCAGTGACACTGCCATTCTATTCCATCACCTCTAACAGGCCCTCGGGAGTCAGCTGGATTCAAGGAAGCCCTTAAACGTGAACAGAATCAAAAAGCAAAGACTTGGCTTCGTCTAAAATAACAGAGAGCTTGTTGAGCTAAATGTTACCGCTGCCAAAATCCCAGATTGTGGAGATTGCCTTACGTGAAAATCAAGTCACTTTCTGGCATACAGTTTCACTCATTAAGGCCTGGCTAACCTGGCCAGTGCTACTGAGGACAGCCAGAGAGATAGAATCAGAGGGAGGCCGCTCAGCCAGCATTACCCTGATGAACTCCTCTAAGTTTGTTTGCCGCCACTGCAACATCGGCATCCATCTCTATTTTGTTCACTGACCTCAAATACTTAATACCTACATGTATGTGTAGAGTCATAACCGAACGCTGCTTGATTATCTAAGACTAACATTTCATCTTGTTGAGTTACTTAATGTGTTTGTGTTTTGATTTTTTTTTCAGAGTGTTTGCCTGTTTGGAGAAGTGTTTAGCAATTTGGCCAATGTGGTTTTGGGGAAAGTGCTATACTTTCTGGATTTAAAACAATGGAGCTATGCAGAATGGGGTTAGTGAAGAAAACTTGGGACATGAAAGTTCTACTAGTAAACACTCGGCTTCGGAACACAGTTACATCCTTACACAATGAGCCCCGTCTCTTTCTTTGTCTTCTTCGTGTCTCTGTTCTACCAGAGTTAGCCCTCCAGTAATAGCTCAGCAAATGTTTATTGAGTAAATTAATGAGCACCAATTTAAAGATAATTAAACAATTAGTAGGTAATGAATGATTTGTACTTAGCAATTTATAATAAATTACAAATTACTTAGTTAATCAGTAAATAATTAAACTTCAAAAGAAATAACTATGAGATATTCCGTAAGTAAACAAATGGCCGGAATAAAGAAAAAACATCCCCTAAAATGAAAGGGCCAAAATAGTGGATATTTGCAATGAAAAGAAATGTTATTATTTTCTCACACTGTAAGATATAAGTGGGTACTGAAACAAAATTAGATAAATTAGTGAGTAGTGCAATTCGTAGTATCATCTCGCATAATAACCTATTATTAGCAATGATTTATTTAATATTCAACCGCTAAATGCCCAATTTAGAATCTTACTGTTTAAGCATCTTGAGAGAATTTTCTATTCCAACTGCATTGCTCTGCAGATGAGGAGTCTGAGACTCATTTTGGATGAACACCTGCCCTATGCTTTTTGGCAAGCACACAGCTCACCACATATCCAGGCAGCTCATTCCTTGAAATTATCCCCTCTGCTCCCATGTCTCCAGTGTCTACTATGGATCCTTTCTAGGATGAAGGGCAGCTCACTTGTGACTTCTAAATTAGTATTTATTAAGGTATACTCGAAATGACTGTCATTTTAAACCACAATGTTTCAAAGTGGGTCTCTGATCTTCTGAATCTAGCATGGCCTTGCCCTGAGTGGTTTATGAAAAATTCGTTTTTTTACTGTCACTTCTTCCAGGGAGCAGAGGAGACCTGTTCATAAATCCAGTTTAATTTTTACCTTTCTTTTAAATTGCCCTCTCTAAGAAAAGCCAACTCAAATGTGTACAACAAACGTGACAAGAAGAGATGTGAACCACAAAAACATCCCAAAAGAAAGTCAACCAGTTCTTAAATGAAAACAATAAAGTACCAGCATATTTTTCATCAACTGGTAAATGCACACACTCATGTGCACACATACGACCCCAACATGTGGCACTTCAGTGAGGACTGCTTTCCATATTGTTTTCAGTCATTCTGTCTCTGCTGCTTTGTTAGCGATCTCAAAAAGGATGGTGAGATAATTTTTGTGTCTTCTTGACTTGTAATTCAAGGTAGCAGTTTCTCTTGTTGAATAATAACTACAGCATTACATGATCTCAAATGATGATGTCTGAAATAGATATATCACAAGAGAGAACTGACTCTCCTAAGACAATTCTCTCCTTGATATAAAATACTCCCCACCTCAAACTGCATATTAAAAGCAACAGGTTAGCAGTTCTATGGTAGGTAAATTTATCTGTGGCAAAATAATGAGAGTAGAGATGGCAAAATTTTTCTTAGAGTGAATTTAAAAAATAGAAAGAAAAGAAAAATTAGTCTTAAGTGTCAGGAGAGCAGAGTGCTGCTATCTACCGGCAATCTACCGGTCAAATTCCCCTTTTCACTTTTTTTTCTTTTGAGATTAATTTCTTTTCATTTCAAATCCTTTGACGATTTCATTCATGTCTATGATTAAGTCTATCGGTATCATTTATTTTTCTTCCTTTATTTCCTCCCACTTTTGTGTTCTCTTTCTTATCCCCCTTCTTTGTTTTAAACACACAAATTGTAGACGATCAGAAAAGGGACCCATGCTAACATTCAACCAACAGGGTTCTAAGGTTAGATAATTTGTGAAACGATACTCAATAAATTTCAAATGTGGTACACATCTCAACGGGAGATTTATTTACACCTAACAACATTCGAGAGAGTCTGGGAACATCTAGGACATTTGACAACCATGTTCAGAACTCATTTAGGGCCCCCAGTGGTCTCCCTTGCACCTTGTGGAGCAGCACCTGTTACCTGCCATTTCATCCTTCACATCTGCTCCATGGGCTCAGTTAGTGAGCCTGGGACTTAACATGGGAATATTTTACAGAGACAAATTTATTGTCCCCCTTTGTCTTTTTCTATGTGCTCAGCGGATCACCACTGTGAATTTATTACTTAATTGAAGTTTCAGGGTTAAGATGACTCTGGAATGAGTATAGGACCCCCCTCCACCTGCTGATGGCTCTGCCTCATCATCCACTGAAAGATTTATGAAGAAGGACAGGGCCTAACATGTGACCTTTAAAAACTGCTCATGGTCTGTTCTCCCCCGAAAGGAATTCTAATGTCCTCATGGCTTATGTCACGGGCTGTGTACAACTTCTGGGGAAAGACGCTGAAAATTTAATGAATTTAAGAAAAGCTCTGCAAGCTTCTCCTTTGGGGAAGCCTTGGGGAAGAAGGTAACAGACAGAAAAAGCACAATCAAAGAAATTACACTTTCTCCAAAGATGGGGACTCAGTTTGAGCTAAACTGGTACTCATTTTTGTTGAGCGCTGGGGTCATTACTGTGGCTGGTCACAGATGTGGAAAGAGTAAAGGAGTCTGACTAATATCCGAGGAACCAATGCTAGAGAAAGATAATTGTCACTCTCCTGTCTAAGTCACAGATCAAGGGTCTTAAGAAGCTGTGCTTGGCATGTGTTGTGTGTGTGAGTGCTTGCACACACACACATACACACACACGTGTGTGCCTGTGTGCACTTAAATATGAGGTAGATATGTCCATGACACTATGCAAGAATCTGAGACATGGCTGTGGTCAGGGAAGAGTGAGCGTATTGAAGGTGTCGAATGGAAAATGAACAGGACCAGACATACAGTTCCTCTGGAAAGTAGACAACTTCCAGACAGTAACTACAAAGAAGTCAAAGAAAACTCAGGTAACAAGTACATGATAACCAACATAGAAGTACAATCACCAGCTGTTTTTAAAGTGGAAAAGAGAAGACTATACCATTCTGGAAGGAATAATGCTACTCCCTAGCAATAAACATTTGTGCAGAGGAAACAAGAAGAGGATGCGTGTCCAATGCTTGTGTAAGTGCCTAATTCAGAATTAGTGGTGGAATTCGCAGAATATAATATTTCCAGCTTTGCATGTAGATTTTAAGTTTTCTATACCGAATGTACATAAAAGTGAAACACAGTAGAGGTTTATGGAAACCATGTAGTCTAGTTTCTTTTGCCAACAACACTCACAAGCGGAGAAGTCAGAATAAGGTTTGGCAACTGTAGACTACCACATCTGGCCTGTCAACTTATTTTTGTAAGATAAAGCTTTATTGTAAAATAGTTTCTATATTCACTCATATACTATGAGATCAGAGGTCAGTAGTGTTACATAGTATTTGCCACACAGATAATACACAGAAACTATTGTTACTGATGCCCTTTAAATAGTGGATGCAATATTTCACTGTTGTGCCAAACCTAATGAAGCTGTCACCGTTGGTCAGAAGGGCTCAGCATTGGCAAATTTACATAGTTTCAACCAACCACACGTTAGTCACTCACTGTTCTTATTCCGCAATCCACGCTGTAATCTCTGAGATAATATACATTCATATCTTCATGCTGTCTTGGGTTCGTTAACTGCCACAAAACATCAAAGACTAAAATGTAGCATTTTTGCAACCAAATGTGTACAATATGTGTATATACTCTGTTTATACTGTACTTCGAAACGCAGGCAAATCACTGATTGCCGTCTTTACAGTGTGGCAGATTACACTCCTCTGTCCTTCTGACCTAAAGAGAAGTTTTTCAGATAAGAGGTGTTCATTTCTACTCAACAAAATGGCACTGGACTCTAAAGTTTTTTGTCAGATGATGTGAGCTTTAATAGTACTCTGCCAGTCACTCTAGAAATGAACTCCGTTATAGACACAGTTTACCAAAATATCCCAAGAAGATCTGCCCTAGGGATTATAGGACTCAAAGTTTGGAGAGTCTGTTCAGCATACTTCTTCAGCCATGCTTAAAGATGGCATTCTACGCCTTAGTGCAGATCCAAACAAGGAGCTCTTTAAAACCGTAAAGCAGGACTTCTCTAAGAATGACACGGGAAGACAGACTAGAACGTCAATAGAGAGCAATTATTTGAAGCTTTGAACAGCAAAGGGTAGGATGAGCTCTGGGAAGAGGAGGCAAATCTGAAGGAAAAGCAATCAGTATGCCCTTAGCAGAAGTGATGAAAGGCTTTCAGTGTTAAGACCATCAAAGCAAGAGGACTGAATTAATCCAATCAACACTTTTAGATGCCCATTTTATGCCAGGTACCAGGTTATCACAGCAAGAGACAGAACGGCAAACCAGGCACAGGTGTTGTATTCTAGTGCAAGATCCCACCCCCGGGGGGAGGGGGCTTAAGACCTGTGTTGTCCTTTTGTAGGGGACCTGAATTTTCTAGGTTTAGCCAGGTTACTCAGAGACCCAAACCTTTGTCCGTTTTCTCAGCCCCACCAGAGGAAGTTGCCTTTCCCCCTCCATATGCCCCGTCATGGGAGCTATTCTTCCTCCCATGGTCATGCTGTGGAGGAAGAATAGCTCCCCTAGCTGGGGTTAGGAAGGTAGTTTTTCTCCTACCTCGGGCCCCCTTTCTCCTTCATATGTGGAGTAGATTTGGCTATGGGGGGCTCCGGGAGGTACTTCCCTGGGGCTGAGGAAGCCTTATTCTCCTTTTAAGGGAGGTACTCCCATTGGGACAGGGACCAAAGCTTTTCTTTCTACCCTTTTTTGGTTTATTTCTACTTTTCAATCAATAATCTGAATATCTGGATGACTCAGAACTCACCATCCTCTGAAAAACCAACAGGTTCTCATTAGTCTCCTTGAGATTTATCTTTTACATTCCCAACAGCTCCTGGCTACCCTCTTCATGACTGAGGAGAGGGCAAGAGCCAGCTTGAGAGTAGAAACGCTTCCCTTGGACCAGGAAGAGGATCTCTTGAGCCCCAGGAGAGAGGATTCTTCCCTCTGCCTGACCTGACTGGGACCCCAACACAAATAAAGGTAAGGATGTTCTGAACAACTTTTGCCAGGACCTATTAGGAGGATTGAAGGCAGCTGCTAAAAAATAAATAAAAAATTTTAAAAAAATCCACCAATGTCTTTAGTGTCACAAGGTTACACAAGTTACACAAGAGCCCCCAAGTTACCTGCTGGGTTGCTGCAGAGACTCTGTGAGGTTTACTGGGTGTGTTCACTCCCATAGACCTGTATGCACTGGCCAACCTGCTGGCAACCAGTACTGCTTTTGTTACGCAACTGGCCCCATATAGTAGAAAGAAACTTCATAAGCTAGAAGGGTTTGAGGGTATGAAGAGGTCCCAGTTACTGGAGGTTGCTCAAAGTTTATAAACACTTTGATTCTGTAGAAAAGCAAAACAAGAAATTGGCCAAAGCAGTGGTGGCAGCACTCAGGGAGACTGATGAAAGGCTTCCCAGAGGGGGAAGCCAAAGACACTGGCAAAGAAAAAAGGCTAGAAAGGGACCAATGCGTTTATTGTAAGCAAAAGAAACACTGGAAGAATATTGACAGAAACTTCTGATAACAGAATGGTGCCCAACATGGGGCTTGAACCCACAACCCTGAGATTAAGAGTCTCATGCTCTACCGACTGAGTTTTCTGTCCTGCCTGATTCCTGCAATCATTAAGTCCCAAAGAAATCACACAGAGGTCTACATTAATTATAAATTGATTGGCCTACTAGCTCAGGCTTCTTATTAACTCTTATAACTTATATTAGCACATTATTTTTGTCTATGCTAGCCATGTGGCTCAGTACCTTATTCAGCAGGGCAGTCACATCTTACTTCTTCTATGGCTGGGTCACGACTGCCAACTAGGACTTCCTTCTTCCCAGAGTTCTCCTGTTCTTATTAACCCGCCTCTACTTCCTGTCTGGTTGTCCCGCCTATACTTCCTGCCTGGCTACT
>LOJH01024259.1:0-18868 GCA_001685095.1 Ellobius talpinus | reverse complement strand
GCAGGGAGGGGAGCAGAGAAAAATGTAGAGCTCAATAAAAATCAATAAGAAAAACAAACCCGCCACATCCATTCAGTCACTGCTGCCTTTGTGTGCATGGGTGTGAGGCCGTCCCCTGGAGCATGGTTAGAATACTAGGGGTCACACCCCTGAAGAAAACTGACTCTTTCTGCCCCAGCAGCCCTCTAATGCCTTAGCTATGGGCGGGGCTTTGCGAGCCCCTCCCCTGTTTCCACTGGACTTTTGACTGGCTTGATCTTGTGCCTATGTTTTGTAGGGGACTGAAGCGCTCTGAGCTCATGGGGGCCAGAGCTCTGTCAGAGTTTCCCCAAAACTCTGTCTCTGACAATCTCCCCGCCCCATCTTCTGTGATGTTCCCTGAGTCTTGGGGGGAGGAGGGGATGGAAGGAGTGTTTTTAAGACGAGTCCTCTCACTTATCTTATTAATTGGCAACAAACAGACAAAACAACAAACAAAAGCCTCTGGTTTTTCATTCGTAATGGGGCTTTGGACATGTTCTCTTCGTGTGTCATAGTGCAGACACACAGCTGCCTTTGTGCCCGGAGCTTCAGTCTCTGTAGCTCTTGCTGACCAGACTGGGTGGTTGTCTCCTTTCAGGTTATCCAGGCTGTCTTCTTCGGCATCTGTGTGCTGACGGATCTCTCCACTCTCCTGACCAGAGACAGCGGGAACCAGGAGCAAGAGCGACAGCTTAGGAAGCTCATCTCCCTCCGGGACTGGACGCTGGCCGTGCTGGCCTTTCCTGTCGGGGTTGTGAGTATGATGCAGGATATACTTAGCACAGAAGCGGTGTGGGTCCTACTTCAGATCTGGCTTGTAAAAGCGAGGACTGCCGGGTGGTAGTGGTGCATGCCTTTAGTCACCGCATTTGGGAAGCAGAGATGGGAGATCTCTGTGAGTTTGAGGCCAGCCTGGTCTACAGAGTGAGTTCCAGGATAGCCAAGGCTGCTACACACTACACAGAAGAACTCTCTCTCAAACACACACACACACAAGATAAAAATGAGGGCTTTGCATAGATGAGCTCTTCCATTAGCCGGTACTAGGATGAGAACCCAGGACATTGTGGGCTCATGTACTAGGAACAGAACCTAGGACCTCAAGGTCTCGTGTGCCTGAGCTTTATGTTGGCCCAGGATTTCTACGTTTGCTTTCTAAGCTGCCAGCGCTACAGAAATTTTATTCCCTTGTGGTGCTGGAGACTGGATGTCTGAGGTCACGGAATCCTAGAGTTGGTTTCTTTTGACGCCTGTCTCTTTGGCTTCAAGAAGGCTCCCTTCACACCGTTACATTCTCTCCCTGCTGTGCCAGTCTGAGTTTTGATTCCCTTTCATTATTAGGAAATCCATTATGTCAACCAGAACTCTCCAGTGGCTGCATTTACCCTTGCCTACTGTCATTTTCTGAGATTCTGGGGAATTAAGCCTTCAGCGTATGGGGCCTGAGATATATCAGTTGGTGAACTATTTGCCATGTAAACACGAGGCTTGCACTCACTCCTGTATCCCTGTTAAAAAAAAGAAAAAGAAAAACCAAAACCAAATGGGGCATGGTGATTTGCACTTGTAATCTTATGCGCGTGCGCACACACACACATACAACACACACACACACAAACACACACCACATGGTTCAGTCCCAAACATTTTTTCTTGAGTAGCCTTAAAATAATAAGTATCCACTGGGTCAATTGTTTTAGCACTTTGGAGTTAAGAGGAAATCAACATTAGCTAGCACTTCTCTCACCCAACTGCGCCATTAGCGGGTATTACTTAAATAATGCTGCTCGGTGTTTGGGTCTGTCTGGCTCCATTGATTTTCTGTTTTCAGTTAGGTTCCCTCCATCGCTCAGCTTCCTTCACACGTCTCATAATTTTCCATTGTTTGCACACAAACCATGTTTCTTTACAGGCNATTGTGAGAGCAAGTTAAAACTACCCTACGTAGCACAGTTTGAGACCTTTCGTTTGCTCCCTGATTCTGGCAGGAACAAATGGAACTTCCAAGGTCATGGCTAACACATAGACTGATTCCAAATTCAGCATGAGAGGACTCAGAAAGTTCTTTAAATCCTACTTTTGGCTCTTTTTCATATTGGCCAAGTTAGTGTTGGCAGACACTTCCATGTTCTTAGCACGGAGTTGACAATTTCTGTGTGCTGAATTGTGTTTTCATGGATGAAGTAGCCCTGTGCTCTTGAGAATAACACAAGGGCCAGAAGAACCTTAGAATCCAGTCATAAACCTATTCGTTCTCCTTTTCTTCTGAGTTCTAAGTGCATGAGTGCTCAGATGGAAAGTGTCCAGCAGACCCCTCAAATCTTATGTAAATGTTTTGCATGATATCTATCTATCCATCTATCTGTCGGTCGGTCTGTCTGTCTGTCTGTATTCTTTGATTTTCCTTTATACAATTCAAATACTTAGCCATTGTGCTAGCACAGACTTGTAATCAGAGTACTCCGGAGGCTGAGGCAGGAGGATTATTGCTTTAGGCCAACGTGGGTTGCATAGTTAAATCTTGTCTCAGAAGGTAAATTCATCTGCTTTCTATGAATTGCGTAAGAGAAAATTCCCGGAGCATAAAATTTAAAGACATGCACTTTCTGCACAGAAGAGTCGTGCCCTGAAACCCGAGTGTCTGTGTGTGAAATTGTCTCGTGGCTTAGGGGGAGAGGAGCAGCGCTTTTCATCCTGGCTTTCTGCATTCACCTAAGGTCACATGTTGCACTTTCCCTGCCTGAGCACGCCCCTTCCCTTTCAGGTTGGTTGTCTAGGGACAGTTGGCCCTGCCTTTTCCCTGTGCTGGGTACCTGCTGCACTTCCTGATGAGCAGGAAGAGAGCAGAGCTCTGCGGACTCAGAGAAGAGTGAGCCATAGAGTGGGGCTGTGCGAGTCAGCAGCTTAGGTAGCTCTCTCCTGTTGGTAGGGACTCCAGTTGTTACTGTCTCCAGTTTATATAGCTCTCTCCTGTTGGTAGGGACTCCAGTTGTTACTGTCTCCAGTTTATATAGCTCTCTCCTGTTGGTAGGGACTCCAGTTGTTACTGTCTCCAGTTTTCCCAGTCCTCTTGCAGAGTCACTTCCCAGTTCCATTTTTTTTCTGTATTTTAAAAATGCCTCTGTATGTTTTGTTCTCTCTCCTCTCCCCCTTCCTTATCTCTCCCCCATGTTGGCAAAAGTCTTTGTTGGTATTCTCTCAAACTGATATGATGTTCACACCGTCTCCCCTCTCTGCGCTCTGTCTTTGGCTTTGTATCTCTTCACCCAGGCCCCACTGCTGTCCTTACACCAATGCTGGAAAAAGGAATCATTTTGAGTTGAAAAAAAAAAACAGCACCTGAGAGATGGATTATTCTAAGATGCCACTAATTTTATTGTATGGTATATTTACAGATGATAGAAATTTAGTGCTGTAATCATTTTAGCTCAAAATAAATCTTCACCCAAAGACTTGACTTTGTCATTTGCTTTCACCTTCCTCTTCCTGAGGTCGCTTCTCCAGTTTTTCTCAGTGCTCCTGTGTATTTGCTATGACTTCAGAGACTTCTCTGTTTGTCTGTAACTTTCTTCATTTTGCTCCTCTTCAGCAAAGGGTCTAGAACCCTACTAAAGCTCTGTTCCTATCACTTAAGACTTTCCTCGGTGTTTTTTTTTATTCCTTCTTGCAACAATATTCTGAGAAATCCCTGGGAGAGATGTGTTACTGTCCCCTAGGCTCCTGACCTGTGGGGTGTTGTCTCAGCCAAAGACAGTAGGTAGAAACACTAGAAAGGGATAGCATTAGTGCCTAGCATCTAACTGATACAGTTATAACACCTGTAGCAACCTGTAGTAAAAGATGCTTAACAGGTCAAGTGATGAAGGATAGTATTTAAAGCAAGAGCTTTTTACTATTTTGGCTAGCACAGTACCTCACTGAGAAAACTATCCCAATACTATCTCATGGCAGGGGAGCACTGGCCTGGTCTGAGCCTCTTAAGGTGGAAGGTGCGGAGGCTGGGCTTTGAACCCCCTAGGGTCCCCAGAGGTGTCCTTGGCTCTGTTACCTGCTTACAAGGTGACTGCCAGCCTTGCAGAGTTGTCCATGCTGCTTTATACCAGGTCCCCCTGTGTCCCACTTTCTCTTTGTCAGTTTGTTATTGGGAAAGCCATATTTCCTTGCTACATGCTGTAGGCAAACGACACAAAAACAGGGTAGTGAAATAGATGATGTCTGTTCAGACTGTTCTGAAAAGTTTCTTGGCCAGAGCTTTTTTTGGTCCACGTTTTCTCCCTCTCTTGCTATCTCTTTCTCTATCTCTCTGTCCCTCCTCCCCAACTCTCTCTCCTGCTACAACCAAAGTAGAGGGAATAACCCATATAGCCTATCTAGGATTTGTAGGTTTTACATTGGTGCTTCCTCTGGGAACAAGGTTAATTGTGAGCCGACAGTAATTGCTTTATCTGAGCACGAAGTAATGAAAAAGTCTTTGGAGACCTTTGGACCTTACACAAGGTACCTTCATGGTACCTTTTACCCCCAGGATATATAAAAATAATGAAGTATCCCAATCACAGATAATTAAAGTGAACTTTTGTCTCAGTGTGACTGTGACACGGAGAAGCCAGGCAGGGTGGCTTGAGCGAACAGAACATGTATCATCAATCGCTCTGTCTCTGTCGATTCCCATAAAAAGCGAAGCTGGCCTTGATTAGTGATGCTAATGGCCGGAAACCACCACCCCTCCCCAAGCCTTGCAGCTCATTTTGCAGGGAGAACCCTCTAGAGGCAGCTCTTACCATGTACAGTTTGTTTCTCAACCCTGTCACCCTTTTAAAAAAGCCTTACAAATAATCCTGTGACATTCTGTGGTCTGGAAGTCCTGAAGCTCCCTAGGAGCAGTCCAGGGAAGAGTGTTTTGTCTCCTGTGAGTTTGTTGACTCTCATGCTGGCAGATGCTATTATAGCTGAGAAAGTAAGCATAGTAAGCATATCCCTTTTAACCAAAAAAGAAAATAAAAGAGCATGACGAGTTGGAAAATGCCCCTCCCAGAAACCCTAAATGTGTCTCTGACTGCCATCCATGCAAAAGGAACAATTCCATGTTTTCTGTTCATTCAAACCATGCAACCCTATTCATCTGCAGCTGCTGAGTTTGAATAGTACCCATAATCAAATCTTACCACGTCCGTCACCAGTACATCTTTGTTCTGGTGCTGCCTTGGGTTGCTCCAGCCCAGATGCTGCCCCAGCCATCCCAAAGTGAGTGGGTTTGTGGAGAGGCCCTGGAGGTTTAGATCTGTTCTATCCTGGGATGGGCATCCGGAGGGTGAGAGCAAACCCGCACGTGCGTAAATGAGATCGTCTGGAATTTGTCCTTCTTACTGAATTTAGTCTCGAAGCTGTTTGCCAAGTAACCATTTCTGGTGTTATAATCTGTCTTGTAAACACTTGAAGATTTTACATGAACCAACCAACTGGAGGTTCTTACTTGTGTTGAAGACTGTGTGGTATCTCTTCCTTAGGAAACACAAGGAAAACTAGCTTTAACACCTCAATGCAAGCTCTAAGAATTCTCAGGGGTCTTCATCTGTTGACTGATTAGCTAAATCTAAGCTCTCTTGAAAGATGTTTTGAGATATATGCAAATTTGAATTACTGTACTCCTGAAATTCAGGAAACAAGAAACATTGTTTTTCTTGTTGAATTTTAAATGCAAAGATTGGCTTTGATGGGAGAAAATGCATATTAGTATTAATGGCTAATTTTCAAAGTTTTTGTTGCATATTATTTATTCCATTGTGTTTGTATGGCTACACACATATGTGGGGTGCATGGTGTAGCTTGCTTGGAGCTTGTGGATCAGAAGACACCTTGCCAGAGTTGACTCTTTCATTCCACTCAGAGTGTTCCATAGATATTCTTTAGGTGGCGAGCCAGCTTGCCAGCCCTTAAATGCAAATTTTTATATACTAATTGAAATTAATTTGGTTCTAGTTGAGATTACAACTGAAAACAAATGTTTCCATTTTTTTGAAATTTACAGGGAAATATTTTTGAAGTTCCTTACTTAATTTATTCTGTAGATTCTGGATTTAAATTTAAAATACACTTATCTGCTAGGACTGTATAACATTTTTATATAAGTACCTAAAATCAAACCCTTTTCTAGTTTCTTTAAGCCTTAGCTGTTATCTTGTTCATTTAAATGTTCCTTAGCTTTCTTTCATCTTTGAGATTAAAAATATAGTATCAGCCAAGTAATATTTTGTTGTAAAACCTGGTTTACAGCAATGGGTAAAATTGTTTGCTACCCATCCTGATAATTTGAGTTGAATTCCTGGGACCACAGTGGAAGGAGAAAACATTCCAGTAAGCTTGGGACTTGTACCATCAATCCATGGTACATGTATACCCATACATATACATGCCGCCTCCACAATAAGTGAAAATATAATTAATCAATCCCCATCCATCTTCTGTTGAGTGAATCATGTGCTTGCCCCTGCATAGGAATGAGTAATTGAGTTTAATTGCCCAGTGACAGTAGGTTTAAAGGGGAAGACGCATTCAAAATCAAGTATGCAAAATTATCCATTACAATCTGTTTCCAGACAGATTTAAGCACAAAATCTCATCACTGTAAGAAATTTGAATATGTCAGGTTTCATTTTTAGGAGATCAACCTTATTAGCCACATTAGCATGCAGATTAAAATGGACAGTGTCCAGACGTGTATCTAAGTAATAGAGAAGTAGTGTGAAAGAAGGGAAAAGTATTAGGGGTGGAAGGTTTGGGGAGGTGTCCCAGGAACATTGATTTTTGAGTTGTTTCGAGGGTTGAGTGCTCTTAGCCACTGGGCCAACTCTCCAGCCCCAGCATTTCTTCTTCTACTTTCTCAGTGCCACCTATGTTGATTGTACACTTGCTGCTTAAGGTTCCAAGACATAGAAAACATATTTGATAAAGCAATCAGGATCACGTCTCTTGCCTTTGTTCTCAAGGCACGAAGAGGAACACAGCTCTGCAGGCACTTATCCGAGGATGTTCTCCATCAGGCAAATGTATCATCCCTGACCCTCCAGGAATGGATTTGTCTGGAGGACTCACGGGCTAAAACCATTGTATTCCTAAAATGAACTGTGAGGGATCCCAGAGAGCTGGTGGGAGCAAAAGGAAGTGACACTGTAGTGAGAACTTCAGTTGACGGTGGTTTACCCTAAGGATGGACTCTTGCTGCTGAAACAACTCTGGGGCTTTTAAGAATCTTTATAAAATTCAAAGTGGAAATGAATAGGATTCTAGGTAAGTTACTCTTTGCTTACGCTGATACAAAATATAGAGGCAGAAAAGCTGAGAGACCAAGTGTGAATGTTTTGTGTTGTCATCTATTTTTTCCCATTAATTCTGAGTACATTATCTCAATACACTTTGAGTTTTGACATAAACTATTTAAATTTGACATTTAATGAATTTGTTATGAGAGAAAAGTAGATTTCTAGGACAGTTAGCTAAATGGTTTATGTTTAATTTCTGAAACTCCCCATAGAACTTGGTTTAGATTACCAACTCAGGACTTCAGACAGCTAAAATCAATGCGTACAATATCCCTTTATTCTCCCGGAACTTGTAGGAAATTATCATTCTTTTGTATGTCATTTCACAGAGGTTCCTAGAGGCAAATAGAAAATATCTAAGAAAATGAAGATATCACTTCTCCATATTTTAATTGTTAAGTAATGTATACATTTGAAATTTGAGAGTATAAATAGACTTGATCTTAAATAGCATTAAATAGTGTGTATATATTATAAAATAGGTGATCCTGTTCTCAGAAATATGACTGATGTGGGATTCCCCTCTATATGCTGTGATTACCATTGATAAAAAAAGGAAGTGCTTTGGGCCTAGAGCAGAGCTATAGGGGAACAGAGGTAGGCGGGGAAAACTAAGCTGAATGCTGGGAGGAAGGGCAGAGTCAGAGAGAAGCCATGTAGTCCCCACAGGAGACAGAGGCAGGATGGAACTTTGCTGGTAAGCCACTGTCATGTGACGATACACAGATTAATGGAGATAGGTTAATTTAATATGTAAGAGTTAGCCAATAAGAATCTAGAGCTAATGAGCCAAGCAGTGATTTAAATAATGTGGTTTCTGTGTGATTATTTCAGTGCTCTGAGCAGTTGGGGACCAACAAGTGGCCCCTCCCTCTACATATGACTGTACAGTTTTGTTAAAGGTGCAGTGAGTGATAATTAAACAGACAAATGGAACACTTATTTTTTTGTTTCTTCTCTACTTACCTCCTCATTTACCCTGCCCCTCTTATAATTCTTTCTTTTTCTCTGTTTCTTTCCACCTCAATTCTCTCCTTCGTCATATAAAAAGAAGCATGTTACTCTGGAGGTGTTGTGGAATTAATTCAGTTTCTGTGGATGTTTTGAGGTTTCTCTTTACAAGCTGTGGCTAGATCAGATTGTGCTATGTTATTTGAGCTGGGTATAAAAGCATTTCTCCCTGACAGGAGAACCATCTGAATCTACCACCAACATGTTAGTTTCATTGTGTCTATGGAATTACCACCTGGGTGATTTGCCTTTTCACCTCCTACAGATAGCCAATCATGGGTAGGACTTTCATTCATCTCTTTTGTATCTCCTGTGGAAGAAACTCAGTGGGCATTGGGAGATGGGAGATGGTGAGGAGAGAGTATGGCCACAGTTTATACTCAGTGCTACTAAACCAGCAACACTCTTTCCTAAACTAACCAGCACTATTGCTTCTGAAACTAAACCAGCAGTACTTCATCCTAAATACCTTTAAAGAGACACCTTCCCAGTAGTTCCTCTCTAGAGATTGTCTGTTTTGTTGTAGGTTGGGTCTGTACTTGATTTACACATAGGCATCAACACATGTCTTAGGAATGTGGACTGCACTGGTGAGGTTTGGTACTGTGTTGGGATGAAGAGAAGACCTTTATCACAGAGAGTTCTAGAAAGAGCCCTTCAACCCCACTAAGAAGGGTTGCCCACATTGTCATGTGAGCCTAGAGAGCTTCCCTTCTCCCTATTGTTTGTCTTACAAATCCATTACAAAATAAGAGGATGCTTTCACACAAGTGCAAATGACTAGACAGAAAGAAATGTCCATGTTCCTATGTCCAGGGAATTAAATGATTGAGCAAGTCCCCAGGGAACCACTGGTAATGTAGGAAATTTAAATCAGTATTGAACCAACAAAGGAAAACAGATTCCAGATGTAATGACACAGTTAACATTTATGTCTGAATTATCTAGAAATGCTAACTGCAGCTTTGCCTACCCATATTGCCTTGGGGTTTTAGAACACATCACATACCCAAGGGCCTTTGCTGTTGCTTCTACTTTTATCCTAGCCTGTAAACAATCAATTCCTCTTGGGCTTCCTGAGGGTTCTCACCACCTCCCTTCCCTTGATGGTATGACCTACCAATGACCTAACTCCTATCTTCTAACTCCTGTGTGCTCCTTGTGGGCCAGGTACCATGCTAATGAGGGCTTTACTCAATGAGCTGTTTACCTCTAGGAGCAGTTAAGGATGAGCTGCCAACATGCTCACCTCATTTCCCAGATGAGATGAGTTGCCTTTGTACAGTTGGCCTACTTGAGGTCACTTGGCTGGTAAATGATGCTACTGAATCAAACAGGAGTTGAACCTAAACCTTCACAAAGAGGAGTGCTTGCTCTTACAAAGTAGTTTAAGCATTCAGACCCACCAGATGTAGACTTCCTTCTCAGTGCTTGTCTTTTTGATATTCTCAGTTTCTCATATTAAGCCTGACCCAACCAACATTTCTAATCTGGAGGATGATTCAGAATAAGGAAATGGAGTCTGAAGAATCCAGACAAAAATTGCTAGGTGTTTTTTTTTTAATCTTTGACAAAAGACTTTTCATATGCAATGTTGTTGCTCACCCTTGATAGACTGTTTCATGCTAGTGAGACCATGATTTCACACAGTTTCATAAGACAGTTTGCAAAGTATTTGTTTTGCTAAGAAAGAAAATATTTCCAATTTAGTCTTCTCATTTCACCAATTATATATAGACTTAAGTACCACAGACTTACCCAATGTATTTCTTAAAATTTGTTAAAATAAGTTTTTATCATGTGGATTAGCTACATTATTTTTTAAAAGGTAGCTAATTATATTTGGTATAATACATAAAAAAATCTGCAGGGTTCTAAAAAGCCACAGTAGTTGCACAAATTTAAAAAGTATTTTTGGAAAGAATGATCTAGTTCATTTTACATGAGCATATATCCTAACAAATGAATTCTATCTAGTGAAAAAGTATTTCACTATGAATTCCAAAAGGCCATTTTGATCTGCTTTATCAAGAACATTTGTCATTAAATCTGCTTTTCTTTGTAAATTTGTAATGTCTTGATCCATTTTCAACTAGGATCTGAGGTGGTGTTAAGTCACATCAGCTAATAATATTCCAGCCTTCTGGGTCACTGTGTTCAACAAAGGACTTCTGGAAGTAATCCTGATCTGATTTTTGATTTTAATTTTTAGGGGATTACAATTAAGCAATTGCCATGAGTCTCTGAAGAGACTTTGGACTTTGAAAAAGTTTGATATTGTTATAGACTATGGAGAAGTTGAGATGAATGCATTTTGCATTATGATATGGCTACAAGCCTTTGGGGGTCAGAGAGTAGAATGGTGATTTGAAATAAAATAGCCCCAAACGGAGCTACACTATTTAGAAGTATGGCTCTGTTGGAATAGGCATGGCATTGTTGGAGTAGGAATGGCCTTGTTCAAGGAAATGTGTCACTGTGGAGGTGGGCGTTGAGGTCTCTTTTGCTTAAGCTTTGCTCAGTGTCACAGACAACTTCCTGTTGCCTGCAAGATGTAGGACTCTCAGCTATTTCTCTGACACCATGTCTGCCTGCATACAGTCATGCTCCCTACCATCATGGTAATGGACTGAACCTCTGAAACTGAAAATGAGCCATTCCAATTAAATGTTTTCTTTATAAGAGTTGCCAGGGCCGTGGTGTCACTTCACAACAATAGAAAGTCTAACTAAGACACCTTGCTAGGTAGATCAGAAAATTCTCTTGCTGATGACCAGATGCCCTTGTTGTTTCTGCAAAGCTGTAAGTGCCTAGTTGCTTTTGACTAAGACCACTCACTATTTTCGTCATCTCTTGTCTCCCCATTTTTCTCGGGAAGGCTGTGCTATTCACCTTCCACTATTAAAATAATAGTATATTTTCAAATCACTGAGTGTGAGGTCTCATTGACATGTAGTCATCTAATGGTCGATGCTTCTAAAAAGGGACAATTCAGTTAATCCACTAAGTTTTATTAGATTATATAAATTAGATCTTTCTTAATTTTATTCTCAGATGACAACCTTTAGTTCATGTTTTATTTAGCTAGACAGCTCTCCTATGTACTCAAGGCCTCTCTTTGGATAATCATGTTAATGTAATTGTATATATAACTAGACTGTAGTCTCTCTTTACTAAAAACGAAAGAGAAATACAGAAATAGCAGGGGCTTGATGAGCACTTTTACAATGGGCAAGGGTTTACTAATTGCTTTAGAAAATAAGCTGCTTACATCACTGCCAATTGACAGACAGTAGTTCTCAAACATAAAACATGTCTGGTGTGAGCTTTATATTATTTTGTTTACTATCACTTGTCAAAGAGAAAAGGATTTATTTATCTTGATGCAGAATTCAATTTAAAATGGATCTTACTGTGAATTTCTGAAAAGGTTAGCTATTGTATCCATAATGGTAAAATGACCACATGATGGGCGTGACCTCAGCTGTATGAAACATAAGGCAGTCATTGGAGAATAAGCCTCAGTGCATTTTGGTGGAAATAATCCAGACTCAAACCATAGCAGGAACCATCCACTCAATCTGACATTCTGGGGAATAACTTGCATTTGGGTAAGCGGGAATACGGGCAAGGCAAGGCTCAGACACAAGTCAGGAGCAGCAGGTAGTCCAAGTCAATACTGCTTCTTTATCCTAGAGATAGGGATTTTCTAGAAGGAGGATGCACATGGTCAGATATTCCTCACTGAGATGCTTCAAACTCCGCAATATGCTTATGACAAACAGAAATAGTGGATTTTCACTATTGGTTCCCATTCAGTTCTGCTCCTTTATGGCCTCATGTATCATGTTTGATCTAGAGGACCCACTTAGTGATTTTTAAAATATGTGTATGAATGCTCTGCCTCTGTCTTTCTCTCTATGCACGCATGTGTATGAGTACATACACAAATGTATGGTGTGTGTGTATGTGTGTCTATGTCTGTCTGTCTGTTCTTTACCCAGAATCAATAGCTGCATTCACTCTCCTGAAATTCTTTGTGTTCTTCCCAACTGCAGGGTTTTCTAAAGGACTCAGAATTGGTTCTAAAACTTTCTGGCATTTAGTTCATTCTTGCATCCAATTATTAATCCATCTAAAAGTTTCACTACACTCTATGTACCAGAGAGTATTTACAGAGCTTAAAAACATTAATGGGTCCTTACCATCTGGCTTCAGATTCTGGGTTGGTCACTCATTTATTCTGATGCTGAAAAAGTAATCTAATTTCTCTGAGTCTATTTCTTCATCTATAAAACCAGAAACATAATTGTAGTTATTGCTTGAAGTGTTTTTCTCAACATAGTTGTGATGCCAAAAGATCCTGCTTGTCAAGTCTCTAAACCCACATATTATAGAGACCACACAACTGTAAGCCAGCCCTACTAAAGCACTGAGAAAGATTCCCTTCATAAAATGATTTCAGAATTAAAAAATATGTATAGTAATGGAGAGAAAGTCAGTGATTGCCAAGTGCAAGGAGGGTGAACTGCACAGGGTTGGTATGGGGGAATCTCTCTGTGGTATAGAAACTCTTTTGTGTTGAGGTCATTGGCAGTGGCCCCACAAATGAGTACTATGAAAAATGTCATAGTACGATGTACTTTGCCATTCCCTCACAGAGAGTGCATGTTAAAACTGGCACAATCTGTACATAGTCTTTAGTTTAGCTTATAACGTACCACAGCATCTGTCCTCTGCTTTGAAAATACACCATGGCCATGGGAGATGTTACCACTAAAGAGAACTAGATAGCTGGACCGTTTGGTAAGTCTACTGTTAGGATTTTGAGGAACCTCCATACTGATAGCCCTAATGGCTGCGTCAGTATGAGTTCCCACCAGCTGTGAATTACAGGTCCCTTTCCCCCCGCATCCTTGCCAGTGTTTTCTGTATTTTTTTTTGTTTGTTTTTTTGAGACAGGGTTTCTCTGTAGCTTTGGAGATGTCCTGGCACTATTTCTGTGTAGACCAGGCTAGCCTCAAACTCACAGAGATCTGCCTGCCTCTGCCTCCCGACTGCTGGGATTAAAGGCGTGCGCCACCACTTTTGATGATAGTTCTTTTGACCTGTGGTCAGATAGTCTCAAAGCTTTGTTTTTAATGACTTGTAGGCTTTGGTTAGATGAGCCATGAGCACTGAAGCAAAGGGAACAAAGGGAGCTTTGGTGATATGGAGCACGTGAACAAGTGGAACTCAGCAGGGTGTGGGGTTGAGAAGGTGCATGCAGTCAAGGAATGTGGAACCTGGGGAGGCTTTCAGGTACTAAAAGGAGACTTTGGGGTCATTTTACAAGGATAGTTTTGATTCTGTCCTGCCAGCCAGGAAGAGCTGCAGGTAGTTTTTAGCTTAGTTCTATAAAATTAACCAAGACCAAGACAAAACATAGGGTTAAAAGAAAACTGAAGCCAGTAATGTAGCTAAGAAGATACTAGGGAAGTTGAGAGTAGTGAGGGCCTATTAGTGAGTGTGTAAGTTATGGTGTATTCAGACAACTAGATTCTATAATGCACTTAAAATAGATTTTCTCAGGACTGGAGAGGTGTTCAGTCGTTAAGAACATTTGTTGCTCTTGCCAAAGACCGAGGTTTGGTTCTCAGCACCCACATGGGAGCTCATAACTATCTGTAACTCCAGTTCCAAGGATCCAGTGTCCTCTTCTGGCACCCAAGGGCACCATACACACATGGTACACATATATACATGCAAGCAAACACTCATGCATATAAAATGTAAACATGTCAATCTCAAAAAATAATTTATTTCCAGTTGTATATGACTAAGTATAAACAAAAATGGGGCACATTTTAATGCATATAAAAAGATTTTGAAATTTATAACCCAAATTTGGCCTGTAGAAGTTGAAGTTGTAGAGAATGTTTACTTTCTATACAGTTGTTTATGCATGCTTACACATTAAAATATTTTAATGCTTAAGTATGTGTCTGCTATATGTCTACATAGATGGCATTATCTTCACCTGGGTTCCTTATAATCCAATTTCAAGATGGCATAATGACTCTTTTTAATTACTACAACCTGGGGGGAATCCATTTATAAAGAAAAGATGCTCAGTTTGACTCATTATTCTGGAGTTGCTGAGTGTAGAGACCTCATCTAGTGACAGCCTTCACATTGACATGATCCCAGTGCAGTATAGATTGTCACATGAGAAGATATAGGGAGCCCATGTATATGTGTCTGTTTGCTCTCCCTCTTCTTTCAAAGCTACCAGGATTCATCTTTAAGAGCTCTAACCTAATGAGTGACCTTAACTCAACCTGCTCCTGACCTTAACTCAACCTGCTCCTGTTCTCACTTATACCATCATTGGACTAAGTTGCACCCTCGTAATTTTCTTACCATGTTATTTTGGAGATTAAAATTCTGTGTGAGATCAGGAGAAAGTTGGAACACATTATAGTAAGAGCATAGCACAGAGATCAATTATAGGCAAGGGGATGCTATGGGAGAGACCTGTTTGGAAGAGAAAGTGGCACTAGGCCCAGAGAGGAACTGAACCACATAGTTGTGGTAACAGAGGCATGTTGAGGGCCCTAGTGCTGGTGACAGACTTCTGTTACTGCAACAACATTTCTCAGAATGTCAGTTTAAGAGGGAGGAAGTATTTATTCTTGCTAAGAGTTTTGGGAGCTCCTGTGGGCAGTTCACTTTTTTATGTCTAGGCCTGTAGTTAGGCAAAGCATACAGTAGAACAGAAATGCTTGCCTCTTGGCATCCAGGAAGCAAAAAAAAGTGAGAAGGAAAGACTGGGAACAAAAATATTCCCTTCAGAGAATATATCCCCTAATGGCTTACTCTCTTCAACTAGAACCATTGACTATAATTTCTAGTACCTCCCAAATGCCCATTAAGTCGGAAACCCATATGGTTTAGACCATTTCAAGGCCAGAGCCTTCCTAATCTAATCACCCTTTAACACTGCTACATGGAAGACTAAGACTCTAGCACATAGGCCTCTATGGCTATAAGATCCCAGTAACCAAAATGGGCCTTCAGAGTTGTCCAGAACCAACAGGAAAGGGCTGGATCTTTGTATTCTTGCTCCAGCTTGTCACTGGATTTGGCCTGCCTTCAAGAAAGGATTGTGACCTTCAGCAAAGCAGTTACCTAAGACTTAGGGCAACTGTCAGTGAGGTTTAGAACTCAGAGCTGCCAGTAACTGATACTGGGAATAATTAAGTTAGTTGTATATGCCCTGACAAGGAGAGCCAGGAGAACCACTACAGCACCCACTGGTTATTGTCATAAGTATAAAGCCAATTTTCAGATTTTGCAGACTGAATTTAATTACTACATTTAGCTTTCACCAATATGAAGATATAGAAGGAAAAATAATTTCGTAGTTTAAAAGTTGGTCTATTAAATTCATTATTTTTATTTTAAAAGACTTTACAGTTAGGACTAGAGGGCAACTTATTTATCCTAGCCAACAGAACTTTCTCTATCTTGTCTTTTACTAAAGGCACAGCTCCTCTATGTGTTGGACTCCATATATTACCTTGCATGGGTCCAGGGCCTTCTGGTCTACCTCACTGACCACAGATTTTTCTGATGTTAATACCTGTATTTGTCTCCTAGGTACATAAATGTCTGTGTTTGATACTATTTTGGTATTTTTTTACTATTATTTTGTTTTTGTAATTTTTCCTTTTGTTGGCTGAATGAGCTGCTTCTGTGCTTGGCCATACATTTAAAGATGCATTTTTAGTAATTTATTGGAAACTAGAGTTTCAAAACAGCAATTAAAAACAAAATAAACTTCACATGTTCCACAGTTCTTCAGAAGCTAAAGCCCAACTATCTTCACCAAAGGAAACTTTTTCTCATTCTTCTTATGATTTTATTTTTAGTTCTTTATTACTTAAACTGTCTCTTCTTGATTTTATTCTTTTCAAACATGCTATCTTCTCTTAAATCTCAAAATTGATCTGTTCTTTGATCAATTTTGTCTAATGGAGAACTAATTGATGATATACTGTTATTCTGACATAACTTTTCTGCTTTGAATTTAGTTGCCTTCTCAGCCCAATTCCTCTATATGCTTTTTGTTATAGTATCTCTGAACACATCACACACAACTTCTTTCCTAGTGATTACCCATCTTTAGATGGCTTGGTTCTTCCAGGGCAGCTCCTTCACCCCAGAGACAGGAACTGAGCCAGGGAAGGTAGATTCTTCCAGATTCCCTTTTACCTCATCCTAGAGAATGACTGCTTCTACCTGCAACTGATTTCTTCCTCCCTGACTTACTTTTATAATTGCCCATGTGTCTGGTGACATGTAGATTGTCCCTTGTCAGGTGAGCATTGGGAGCATGTTTAGACTTGTTACCACCAGTTTTTCTTGTTGTCCTTACCATACCCACATCTGCTGGTACAGAGAAGACACACTGGCCTGTCCCCACATTTAGCCTCATCATTGGTGACCCCTGAAGCCAAACAGGTATCACAGCATCTTCCCAGAATCCTCATGCATATAGACATTGTGTTCTCTCATGGAGACCTTTCATGATCGTTAGGGGCTATCACCCCCAAGTGCTCTCTGTACTGCGACTCAACCATGAAGAAACAAGATCTTGCTTTTTCTCTCTGAGTTTCCCCCATGTTCATCTTTCCTAACAGCATCCAGGCAGTTTCTTAAAGAGTGATGTTTCCACCCATGAGTGTTTTCCACTGTTATGAGTTCCATCTCTAATTCTCAGTCTCCTTATGCTTGGTTGACTTCAGGAAAGACAGAATTGAGTCTTTCTTTTTGCTCTAGAAGTCTAAAGGATTACTGATGAATGAGTGAAATCTTAAGAGGGTAAAGAAGGGGTTTCTCCTAGAGATCTGAGAAGGAGTTCACTGTGGGCATAGTGTTCCCTTCCTTATGCACTGGAGAGCAAAACCCACACAGAGAGTAGAAAGAAGGAATGTTTGGTCAACAGGAAAAAACCTGATCAATACATTAAAAAGGTATTGTCCTTGTGGTTGATGTGAGAGATAGCCCATATAGGGCAGTTATCATAATTAATTTATTTCCGAAATTTGTATTACATGCCTGCTGTGTGCCAGTTATGGGGAACAAGCAGCAGATGAGCCTAAGTTCCCATTCTCTGGCACTCCGCTTCTTACAGAGGAGCCACGCTGTGATCAATTGGAGACAACAGAAAACAACAGGAGTCTGTTCTCTATCATGGTGTGTGACAGGAAACGCCAGCACAGTGAATTGTGTGGTGGAAACTCCCTAAACTGGACCCTGAGGAATAGGAGATACAGCCATAGCAAATGGTGAGGCGGGGGAGCAGGCAACATTTCTGGCCAAGAGTAGAAAAGGGGATGAGGGTCCTTGAAGCCAGAAAGAGCTCAGTGGGTTTTAGGAAGAATCAGACTACTAGTTGGAGTGTAAGAATCAAAAGCTGAGGTTAGAAAGGAAGGAACGAAACAGACCATGTGGGTGACTTAAGAGTCTAACATAACTCTTTCATAACATATTCACTCTAACATAACTCACTGGAGGTAATTAAGGACCAATGTCAATAAATACAGATAGGTGAGAAAGCTACCAATAAGGTGGAAGCATAATGGTGAAAAAAAGAAAAAAACATAACATCAGCTTACACTTCTGAGACTTTTCATAGAAAGATGCTGGCTTTAAAATGATTTGGTCAGAATACACAGGATAAAGATAGCAGTGTTCTTTATAGATTCATAATTTTTCTCCTTTTATTGAAAATAAATATCATTCCTTACATAATATATCCTGATTATGGTTCCCTCTCTACTACTCACAGTCTCCTCCCCCACCTTTCTCCTCCCCTCTGGATCTACCCCCTCCCTTTCTGTCTCTCACTAGACAGAAAATAAACAGGCTTCTAAAGAATGATAGCAAAATAAAGTGTAATAATATAAAACAAAACCAAGCACATTGGAATTAGACAAAACAAAAAGAGAGACAGAGAGAGAAAAGAGACCAAGAGAAGGCACAAGAAACAAAGAAACAGAGACTCATTCCTACAAGCACTTAGGAATCTCAAAAACCAACAAACTGGAAGTCATAATATATACACAAAGGACCTGTAGGGTGAGAATAGAAGAAAATATATAAATTAAATTAAAATAAAAAAATAAAGGAAAGCTCTGATAGGACATTATGAGACAAGAAACCACCAAAGATGCCACTGAATTCATTTTTTGTTAGCTGTATACTGCTGGGCATGCAGGCTGTAGTTTGTTTAACCAGTGAAATTTCCTTGGAGAAAACTGAATTTTCATTGGCACGTGGTTATAAACTGATGATAGCTTCTGGGTTAGAGATGGGGCATGCGTCTGCTTCTCTTTTCAGCTCTAGGACCCCATCTGGTGCAGACCTGCATAGGCCCTGTGCATGTTGCCTCCTGTGAGTTTTTATTATTATTATTTATGATTATTAGTATTAAAAAATTTCCACCTCCTCCCAATTCCCTCCCCATCCTC
>LOJH01024258.1:2543-19183 GCA_001685095.1 Ellobius talpinus | reverse complement strand
CATGGGGACCATGGGAGAGAGTTGAAGGGGAGGGGAGAGGAAGGGAGGGAAGCAGAGAAAAATGTATTACTCAAGAGAATCACTAAAAAAAATTTAAAAACTAGTTCATTGATCATCATTTTCATAACTTACACTTGGAATATGTGTGCAGAATATAATCTTCTATTTTATGTCCAATATAATAAACAATAATGGCTTTCATATATTTTTGTGTATACTAAATGCTCTATATTAAAGGTTTAAGATACAATTTTTCAAATGTTGATACAATACACATACCAATTCAGTTCATGTGTGACATAAATAGTACCTAAAGAGATATTTCCAAATATAAATATGATACTTATCATTATATGATTGCAATGCAATGTTAATTGTAGTTAATATCAGTGCACAAGGGCTAAAGAAATGACAGCAGGTTAAAGGGCTGCTGCACAAACATGAGGACTGGAGTTCAAAACCCCAGTCCCTTGTGAACAACTGGACACAACAACAATGCATACCTGTAATCCCAGCACTGTAAGTGGGGATACAGAGGCAGGAGGATTACTGACATTGCTAGTCAGTATATAGATAGACAGACAGATAGATTAATGCCAGAGCACACAACAAGACTGTTAAGGAATGCTACCCTCTGGGTCTGTCACACTGACTGACCTCTTGAATTGTCGCAGCAATGATTTCCTGAAGGAGACCTATAAAAAAAATGGGCCCATTAACTTTCCCTCATGAAAGTGTGAGGCCTCAGTACAATGCCCCCCACCAAGGATTTATAGATGGTTAACTCTTACTAGGTAGTCAACTAAAAAGGAAAAAAGGTTTGTGAAACCACACTGCTCCCCAAGAGTTTAAAAATAATTGTTACTGAAAGAGAGAACTAATTTTCTCCGATGGTGCAGCTGTCTACACGCTGTCTACTCACCTCTAAATACTCTTTCTTCCACTAGCACAGCTAGCTGTCCTCACTTTTCCTTGCTTTCTGTTCTGGGTGCACCATGTGGGGTGAGCACATGTCTGTTCACATCTCAGTTATTAGAGAAAAAATTAATCAGACAACATGTTCGCTGTTTGAGAAAAATTTCAAAGAAAATATATCACTAGAAGTTCATGTCATAAATAGGACTAATTAATATATCGAACTAGTATCTCTGTCCTGTGTACATTTCTCATTAGCATTTATAGGTTCTTTTATTGCACAATTGAAATTTCAGACTGATTTCTATCTACATGTAATATCAACAAAAAGGCACTATTGAATGTTTGAGCATTTCTTAACAAATGAGAATAATTAGGTAATATAATATGTTCCATAAAATCTGTTTATTTTTGTTTTGCTATTCTTTTTATTTTAATGAGGTCTAGTTTTATTTTTTACTTTGGTTGACAAGTATTGTTTCATAGATTTTCTTCAAATGATGAGATTTTGTTCTTCTTTATGGTTGAATAATACTCCATTGAGTTTTACATTCTTGTATTTGTTCTATTCATTGTTTTGATATCATTCATCAGAGATGTCTCTCAAACTGAACATTGTTTCAACCTGATACAAACTCCTGCCCTATGTTTTGTTCCTTAGTCCTTTGTGTCTCCCAGTGTCTGTCATATTTATGTTTCTCTCTTATATTCTTCCCCAAGTTGACCAGGATTTCTATTTTTCCTTTGCTCCGCTTGGTTTGCTTTCATTCTCTTTATTGTTTTCATCTCTTTCCTACTTTGATTTTTAGTTATACTATGTCATTTGTCCTTTCTATATTTAATGTGTCATAATGTGTATTTTTAGTAATGCTAACATTAGTCACACTCTATCATTTTTTAATAAGGAATGAGTGGCTAACTCATGATTTCAGGTGACCTATATTAACATTTTTGCAGTAAACTTTCATCTTAGGATAAAATGTTTGCCACTCTTTAGTCGTAGGCTCTCTAGTGTCTACAGTGGCAGAATCGTTCACTCCCGATGATACATTCACAACAATCTTAATCCGGTTGTCGGTACTTCTGGGGATTTGTTTTGAAGCTATGCTTCAACTTCTTAAAATTATAGAGACATCTGTTTCCACGTATGGTGGGAAATAAAGAATCTGACTGTTAAAGCTGTGAATAAACCTCATTATATATATACACAAACTCTAGAATCTGGTGGCATGAGACCTACTGTGATCTCTCAATACTGCTTTTTATCCAGTTCATTTCCTAATGTTACTATTTGAGCCCAGTTGCTGAGGGAAGATTTACAGGAAATGCAGAATAAATGGGTTATTTTTATATCACAGATTTACCAAAAATAGAGTATATTTCTTTGATACATTTTGTATCTGGTCTCACTTATTCTCTTCTTCCCACATTCATCCTCTCATTATTATTACTGCATCATTGGCCTGGAGTTCAGCTATGAAGCTTGATTTCATTAACTGTGTCAGAACAAAAGACATGGTCTGCTAGCTCCAAACTGAGATCTTCACAGTCTTTGCATTCCAAACTCTACTGTTTAAGCCAGTCGCTGCTACAACCTGGCCTGAGAGCTATTTAAGAATGATAGATATTTAAGAAAATGATAAAGGTCAGATAGAGCAGATAAAGGTCTGTGTGGCACAAGGACCTGCAGTGCGAAGCACAGCTGTCACAGCCACAGAGCAGGAAGCAGACTTACCCAGAAGAGCCTGGCCAGCATGCAAGTGTGGGGTGCAATAATAACTGATTGCCAGTTTAAGACACTGAGTTCTGTGTTGCCATGGACATAAAAGATGCACATTAGTTCAAATTTCTCTTTTAAATCATCCTTAGAACAGAAGAAAACGATGATGATCCACTCAGTCATATTGATATTAAAAGACCAACATTTAAAAATGAGGTATATGTGTTGATTTAAGTATACTTTAGCTAATCCATTTATTTTAAATTGTAAGAATATTCTCTGCATATTGTAACCTGTTAACCCAGCCTCCTCTTTGTTGAATGTTTCCATTGTTTTAAAGCTGCATTATTTAAAACATATGTGAGGAGTTAGCAATTGCAATGCTAGCTTTGTTTATCAATCTTCTCAAATTCTTATATAAAACCAAGAAAAGTGTGTGTTGGGAAACCATAGGCGACTTTTAAAATAAAAATAAACTCTGACAAGGTATATGAAATATTTCCAATACAAATGAATAGGTGGTAGACCAGATGGAGTTGCAAGATCTGTGTATACATTCTTTTATTACCTTTTAAAGTTAGCATGCAAAATAATGAGTTTCACTGTGACATTTTCATACATGTAATCATTATACTTTGTTCTAATTTATTTCCCCACTGTTCTGCTCCATCCAAATTCTCTGCTCTTTGATGGTCCTCTGTCTTGTGCTTCCATGTAATTTATATTTAAAAATCCTCTCTTGTTCATTCTTCAACCTTACATTAAATATCTTGCTTCCCTCTCATCCTCTTTTTTTCTAATTTCATGTCCTACACACACACACACACACACACACACACACTTAAATCTAGATTCTGCATATGAGAGAAAATATACATTTGTCTTTATAAGTACAACTTACTTTGCTTATCACAAGGATCTACATTTCCACTGATTTTTTTAACATGTGTCATAATTTAATTCTGCTTTAAAACCACATAAAATTCCATTGTGTGTATATGCCATGTTTTCTTTAACCAGACATCTGTTGATGGACATATAGGTTGGGTCCATAGCTTGTTTATTGTGAATGGTAAAGCAATAAACATATATGTGCAAATATTTTTGTGGTATGTCTTTCAAATATTTACCTGGGAAGGTTATGAACAGCTGGATTCATATAATTAAGGTATATTTGTGTTTTCAGCTAGGATGAAAAGATGAGCACTGGGGAGGAAGAAAGAGAGTAAAGCAATAAGTTCACGGATAGGATTAAGGTAAGAAAAATATCCTCGGGACCAATAGGTTTTCACTTGAAAATACTGAGAGACAAGCAACCATCAGAAATGACTCTGGAAGGTGTTTGTTATGGCCAAATATAGGTAAATACAGCAGCTTGTAGTAATGAAATCCCCAGTGATGTAAGCAGTTGTCCTCACTATGGTTTGATAATGATCTGTTGAGAATTCCAGGACAGGGGCCCAGGAAGTAATGCATGACTTAGGTCAAAGAAAGGGAGGAAAGAGGATGTCCAGGTAAAATTCAGGTAAAAGTCTTAGAGGCAGGAATCCTAGGAAGCAAGCTCCTACAGGGAACAGCAGAGGGAGCTCTGCAAAATGAGAAAAACATAAGTTGCAAACAGACAAGGTTTCAAGAAAGATAATTTCACATAAATATATAAATGACAACTATAAGGAACTGTCCATACAATGTACTGTCCATACAATGAAGGGACTCAAAAAAGATGCCCTTTGGACAGATACATACATGCATACATGTTCACATTTATATACACATTTGCAAAGAACAAATCCCAACATCAAGCAATAAAGATACACACAATGACCACATGAGATTTGAGTTAGAAAAACTCAGAAGTAAGCTAACAACATTCAAACAAACAGATGCATGTGCTCCAAAATTGACTGGCTTGAATTTATGCAGGTATGGTCCAAGTAACCACAGCTGTTCTGAGTTCAAGAGCACAATGTCATGTCATGTCATGTCATGTCATGTAGAGCAACCTCCGCACCCTCTAGCTCTTATATTGGTTCTTCTGTGATGTTTCCAGCCCTTCGTGTGGGGTGATAGAGGTAGTTTTCCTTTTAGTGTTTTTTTTCAAAAACAAAACTGTTTTAAAGTCAATGATGTATGTTTTGATAAGTTTTCATATTTGTTGTATTCTGTACTTTTTCTTTGCTGCTCGATAAAAAAAACATATGAGCATCTATCATGTAGCAATTTATCAATGACTGCTTCTACAAATGAACCTTCATGAGGAACAGATTTTAAACAATGTGAGTAATGATTCAATCTTTTTTGGAATTATTACAGACATTGTAAGAAAATCTTCACTAAAACAAGCAACTCTACAACTGACATCCTTAACTGGATGTGGTGGCACATGCCTTTAATCCCAACACTTGGGAGGCAAAGGCCAGCAGATCCTTGTGAGTTCGAGGTCAGCCTAGTCTACAAGACCTAGTTCCAGGACAGGCTCCATAGCTACAGAGAAACCCTGTCTCGAAAAAACAAATAAATGCACACACACACACACACACACACACAAGTAACTGATATCCTTATATACACAAGAACAAATTTTCTGTGGTTACACCTATGAAAGTATCTGTGGGAATACAGGCCATACTTACTTTCATATCCATTAACAACTGGCCAATTGTTCTGAGGATAATCTCCAATTGATATTTTTATGTATAGACTTTGACTTCTACTCAACTACAATTGTTATCAAATCTTAACTAGGTATCAATTGTATGAAGTCTTTTTTAAATTTGTTTCCTTAAGATCTATTACAAAATTGTCAAAATGAATGGCTGCTGTTCAGAATATTCAAAAATTTGTGAACTCAAGACCATTTCTTTCATGATAGCATCCAAATATCTTCCTAGGACTGTGACAGACACTAATAAAGGAAATGAAACTTACATCCATTCATTTGAATTTTCTCAGCTCTCTGCTGTAAATATTCACAGGATTAATACCTGACACCTCTATGATGCCTGACAGATCATGAGTCCTAACATGCAATTCAACAAGCATTTCAGCCACCAAATACAATTTCCCAGAATTATATGAAATAATAGCACAAAGTTCATTTTGTTCCTGTATTTTTATTGCCTAAGCTACCTATTATGTTTCATCAAAAACACTTGCATATTTATATCAACATTCTGTTTACCCCTTTGATTATTCATGCTTGAGTGGAGTGTCAGCTGCAGAGATAGGAGACTTAATGAGCTTCATGGGAATACCTCATTCCAAGAACAAAAACTGGAAAAAGAAAACACAAGAGTCTGAATTCTAATATGGTCCCTTGTTAGAGCTGATCTTGGGAGTGCCAAATGACAGTCCCCACATGCTGTTCCTCTGTTTTGCAGGAGCTTGTACCTCCAGCTTGGTTTTTCAAGTCCACAGACACTTTGCTAATGTTAAATATGTAAACCACAAATGCCCACAGGAAAAGCTTGCCATAACTCTGCCCGGAATACGGTGGTACTCTGCACCTGCTCACATGTTCTTTTCAGTTACTGCTTTGTTCTGCCTCTCTTTTTCTTTATTGCTTTTTTTAAAAAAAAAAATCAGTATTGTTTGTAATAGAAACACAAAGCTCTGAAAACAAACATGTGACTTCTTAGCATTCTGTACATACCTTCTGTCTCTTTGAGAGGTTTTTAATTTACTGTGGTGCAGAAAATGCATTATAAAGTATCATTTTTACATATTAATATATGCTGCATCATAATCTACAGGGAGAACCAAAAAAGTTAATTTAAAAGAGTGAAATCGAAGGTTGACTGAAGCACATGAAAAGTGGAAACCTGAAGCAATTATTTATGTTATTAAGATGAAATATTCCTATACATATATATTGAAATGTATGTGTATGAAAAGATATTTAAGATCTGTGTAATTTAGTTTTGTTAAATTTTGGAATGTCTCTGTGTGAGGTTTCATGCAAGCATGCACATGAGGTGAAACCGTATGAAATGATTATTCATGCAGTTTACTGCTTAGAACATTTGATTTTAAACGTTCAGGGAAAAAAAATTCTGCACAGGCTTCCAAACAGCCCTAAATTTATAGATTAGGTGAAGTTTTTGAACCACCAATTTCTGGTACTATCCAGAAGTTCATTAGTGTATCAGAAGCACAAGAGACAGAGTTCTTGATTTCATTTTAAACTTCTCTTTGACCTGTGTTTCCACATGGATGTTTCTGTTTCCTGACATTTCTCAAATTTTAAAGAAAATAAATTTCAGTCACTAAAAGCGTGCTGCGTTTCTACAGACAAAAAAAAACATTCGGGTGTGAGGCCTCAGGGATGACACTGAGAGCCAGGCAAGAAGAGAGAACTGAACAGACTTCAAAGCAATTCTTGATGTATGCAAGGCTCTTTGCATATTCTCCTTATGCCAAGGTTGCAGTTAAAGTTATCTGTTTCTAATACTTGCATTTATTCCACAAAAACATACTTTCTGTTTTTGGCAAATGACACGAGAGAGAACAGCAACTTGTGCACTCAGTAGCTACCAGAGTTAAGGGTGGAACGCTGTAGAGAGTGTCTACACAGGCAAAATCCTTTCCAATACACCATGCAACAGAAAGATAGGCAAAAATGTGCATATACGTCCAAAGTAAGTTTGCTCTGTGTGTTCTTATGTTTTGCTGAGAAATCACGCGTACACTGTCAGCAATGTTTATCTAAATATTTATAAAATATGATATTTATATAAATGTTTATATTTTTGAAAATTATTGCCTAGGGACTTAAAAATACTGCTTTCTCAGTAAGGCCTTATTACAAAGTTTTTATAAAATATTTTATAATTTAGATCCTATTTGTTGAGGTATTATTTTTTACTACTTGGAGTTGTATTATCATGTCTCAGTGGTTCAACAAGCAACTGAATATTATTAACTAATTATAACAGAGGGAGATTCTGAAGTTCAAAGCTGGTTGGCACCATTGAGCCCTTCCGGGATTGTTCATCCACATAGAGGTCTCCAAACTTCAAATAAACTGAACTCACACCTTCCAATTTTTTGAAACAGACTGCCTGATGCATTAATGGTGGAAGACACTTAGAGCACACCAGTGATTTCCAGTTAGAGAAATTGAAAAATTATTCTGATTATTCATATTTTACATGAATTGTCTTTTTAAAAACAGAGTCAATCATGTGTTTGAATTTCAAAATATCCAATATATTATCTGAACCATTTCTTTCACCTTCCAACAAATTAAAACCTGCCTCACTAACAAACTGGCAAATATGCACTTTAGAATTTAGTTCAGTCACAAAGGAGAACAAATTATGACATTTAGAGGAAAATTGATAAAACTAAGGATGACAATCTCAAGCAAAATCAGTCAGTTTCAGAGAAAATTAACATTTCTTTTCAAATGCAGAATCTCATATATACATGTCTATTCTCATATGAGGAATTTAGAATATACAGAACACACATAAATAGGTGTGTTTACATGTAAATATAAAATATATGCATATATAAGACACAGGAATAGAAGACATACTATCTAGGGACGATAGTTATTGGAAAAAGGCTAACAAGGAGGAAAATAGAGTGTAGTAGGGTACAAAAACAAGATGTATATCACATTTCATCTATCTTTAGACTCTAGATTAAAGCACCCACACACTAAACATAAAAACAGAAAATGGTGACCATGGACACTGCTATCCATGTATAAAATATTATAATGGAATCTATTATTTTGTATGTTACCCTAAGAACAAATAAAATCTATTTCAAGTATATTGAAAAATGAAAGACAGTTCTTTAAATATGTCAATAGTACAATGTGTCTTATGGCCTAGGAATGCCATCTTTCTAATCATATACCACAGCTCTGCTGTTTTCCAGAATATAAATTTTAAATCTAGGGATTATGACTAATTTCTCAGATGATCACCTAACACTTCTGAATTTTCATTTCCTTGTCTGTATACTAAGGATAATATGTAATTTGTGATACTTAATTATATCACAAAATCCAACTCAAATCAACCTTAACCAAAATACATTTGACCATGTAAATAAAACTTTCAGGACTTTTTACTATTTTTTAGAATATCGGGTGATATCTGGTTCTACTTTCTTAGATTTCTGTCTGAATCCTAACTGTCATCAAAGTAGTCCAATGGTAGTAATTGTCTTGAGCCTTTCATCTTATGGTACTCTCTGTAGAATAAGAAAAATTGATTTTTGCTCAACTGTCAAATAAAAGCACATAGACCGAATTGTCTAGTGCAGTGATTCTCAACCTGTAGGTCATGACCCCTTTGAGGTCTCCTATCAGATATTCTGTATGTCAGATAGTTACATTGCTATGCATAACAGTAGCAAAATTACAGTTATGAAGTAGCAATGAAATAATTTTGTGGGTGGTGGTCACTATCACATGAGGAACTGCATTAAAGGATTGCGTCATGAGGAAGGTTGAGAACCACTGGTCTAGAGGCAGGTGCCCATAAAAGCATTTTAATGGCAGAATGAAAATGAGAGAGTATTCTTATAAGTTTGGACTATTGTTGGTCATTTAAGCTTAATTTTAAACTGCATAATGCCTTAATGATGGTGGAAGAGACAGGAATGACACGGCATGTGCAGAAATCAATGTCCTCTGAAGGTCACCTCAGAGGACGGTTAAAATGAAACAAGCAAACAAAAGCACTGTGTTGGACATCTAGCTGAGATTCTATGACACAGTGAAACTTCATAAACATTAAATAGGCTTCTGATATTTCACTTTGGATCTCTTTTAATAGTGACAGTATAAGACCCCAAAGCAATGTATTATGCTCCATGTGAGAAATAATTTTTGCATGGAATATTTACTCAGGATAACTAAATTAGACTGGTATTGCTTTATGTCCAGAATGTGGTTTACAATAAAAAAAGTTGTGAATATCGGTTCAAATGGTTTTTACAGCACCATCGTTCCTTTTCCATGAAAAATGAAATCTAATCACTCAGCAGCACTTGGTTTGTCAGTCGCAACCACAGACATTGCCTAAGCTTCTGTGCTCACTCTCAAGTGGTGTGTGCTCACAGTTGCCTTCACTGCAACAATTTTCAGACACATTCTTAAAAGAAAATGAGCACTTCTCAACAACTTAAAAAGCATATTTCAGACAGTTGAAAGGAAGAAAACTCCTTACTGGACTGTGACTCAATCATCCAATTAAGGACTGGGCTACCTCGGGGTTCTGTTTTCTGTTCTGAGAACATTCTCAAGAACGTTCTGATGAACGTCATTTATATTTTTCAGCACTTTATTTCTTCCCTCTCTTCTTATTTCATTGCCAGGGTTTCTGTTTCCCTTCATCCAACTCCACTTTCTATAGCATCTGTTATTTGTCAAGGACTGTCTGAAGTCTCTCATATGCATTAATTCTTTTCATCCTGACAGTGGCATTTATTGTTAAAGATTTTAATGATCTTTTTAATGTGCACAACAATGTACACCAATCATTGTGCAACACTGAACAATTCCATCGTTTACAACAAGGCATTTTTTATAATTAGTTTTCTTTTCAGTTTAAATACGCACACGCACACCACGCACATCCTCACTATATTCCACATTTGGAGATCTGGAGCTTTTCAATGTGGCATGTCTATGATTGTTCATATATAGAGACCCCATATCTCCAGGGATTAGAATTTGAGACTCAATTATTCACAGACTGCCAACCTCCGTGAATCATAGTTTCAAATTCCAAGAAAAGAAAATTTGATTATTTTAGATGAGGTTAAGTGTTCATGAGTGATTCACTCATCTATGTTCAAGAAGATGAATCTTACACTTTGTAACTAAAGAATAAAGCATATTACAGGCTGGTTAATTTTGCTGTTACAAGGTTTCTGATAAAAAAGAAGGCATATCACATCAGAGCTTAGGAGGTTTGGAGGAAAAGGGGACATGCCGAGATCAGCAGATGTCAGACACCAAGGAAGCAAGCTCTTTTACAGACAGTTTCTTAGCTAATGTCTGGAGACCTCAGCAAATGCTTCAGTTATGAGCATGGGAAATATATAAATTACTTATAGTTCATTAATTAATTTTGCTGCAGGTCCAATTGAATCATTCTCATTCAGTTGCTTATCCTTTGAATCAAAGGAATCTTTCCGTGATTATTGCATTATATATCAGGATGGGGACTTTTATGGGCAAGAGTTCAGATTCTTCTGCTCAGCAGAGTGAAGATCATGTAAGTGGCCACCTTCACACACAACTGCAGAGAGATGGAGTATTGTAGAAGCATGGAAACATTGCTGTTATACTCATTAATTTAAAACACATCAACACACAAAATAGAATAAAAGTAAACAGCAACCATAATGCATTGCATTTTACTCAGAAGTGTTTTAGTCAGTTACTAGGACAAAATGTTCACAAAGGTTCTTTCATAAAAGCTAACTTAGACTGTGGGTGGCTTTTCTGTGACCCGTGCTTGCCCAGATGTATCTGCTATTCTTGGCTATTCTTTATTACTCTGAACAGTGCCACAGTGTCTCTTGTTAAGGTGAAGAATGGCCGAGTTTCTTTCAGGGAGCCAACTGTACTATCTGCTTTGTGAATACTAAATCTTCATTAACAGTTCAAACTCAATCTAAAATTCAAGGACCTAAATCATCCCAAATATACGGTTTCTTTGAAAGGGGTGTTTATGGACTGGGGAGATAATTAGTGGATAGTATTTGACTCTCAAGAATAAGGACCTGAGTTTGAGCCATAAAACCCACATAAAAATGGAGGCATGGGGTGCCCCATTGTAATGTCAGCAAAGGGGAGGCTCACTGAGTAGCCAGTTCAGCCTAATGGGTGAGATCCAGGTAAAGTAAGCCCCTGTCTGGAAAAGGTGGATGATGTTTCTCGGAATAACACCTGAGGATATCCTATGTCCTGTGAACATGCAATCTCTTTCTCTCTTCCTGTCTTTCTCTACCTCTCTGACATCCCCCACACATGTGCACACACATACACACATTGAAAAAGGCAAAAAATTTGTGTAAGAATATTGAATTGGTATCATTAGTCAACAATTGCAGCTTCTGTGCAGTGAGATCTCATTACAGTTTCAAATTGCATTTCCTCAGAACTAGTGATGCTGAACAGGTTTTCATGACATTTGACCACCCAAATCTTAAAATTTGTTGAACCATTGTCTTCTATACTTGAGATTTATCTTTTTGTTTGTTGATGGTCTTAAACTCATTATCAGTTGAATGGGATATGTATTCTGTAGATGAGTTCTGTGTTTCATTATGTAAAGTCATTATCTCCTTGGCAAAGGCTTATATTTAAACTCTCGTTAAGTCTCCTGTATAGAGGATATATTCTTAATCTCAAAGAGAATCCATCAATCCTTTATCTTATATACTGTTTTATTTAATTGTTTCAGATATATATACACACATATATGTATATATGTTTGTGTGTATGTATATGACCCCAAACACATGGAACCTGTCCATATTTTTATTCTTGAATCTTTATTCTCTTATATGTAGGGCAATGATCCGAGAAAATTACTTTTTATGTGTTACATAATGGATATCCATATTTCCATATATCCATTTGAACTTGCATCATTTATTGAAAAGACAATGCTTTCATAAGACAGTTTGGTAGTGTATCGCAAAACAGATGAACATATGTGGTGGATCAATCTACATCTTCTTTATCATCAATTCCAGCCTGTGTTCAGGCTGATATCACATACAATTAAAGCAGTTTTGTGATGTTTTCATGTTTGGTGGTAAAAATAATTCAACTTTGTTGTTCAAAGTTTCTTTGGGTTCCATAGATCCCTTGTCTTTTCTTACAAATATTAGAATTAAACTGTTAATAATTTTAAAAACTAATTATGCTTGGGTTTTGATTTGTATTGCATATAGTGTATGAATTATTTGGGGAAGAGTTTTCAATATTTAGTGTTTTAATTTACTAATGCGGTAAAAACAAATGATGACAAATAAAATATTAAAACAATACCCACTTGTTTTCTTACATTTTCTGCACTCAGAATTCTAGGCACGGATTGTCTGGCTTCTGTGCCCATAGTTTATGCACGGCATTTAGACTATTAGCAGGGTCTTGAATGACAGCGAACATTCAGAATCTATTGTCAGCATTTGTACTCTGTGTTGTATGGAACTCACAGCAGCTTCAGGATGAGAAGACAAAAATTTACGACTTTGTTCTGTGCCATCAAAATAGTCCTGAAAGAATTCACATTTAGACTAACTCGCTGTTTTACTTAAGCTCCTTAAAGCCTTAATTATGTCTGTAGGGCGCCTACACTATTACTATATATCATACCTTAACCATATTCTGATGAGTAAAGTCAACTTAAACACTCTGTCCATACTAAAGAGCTAGGAATCTTTCAACTTATTTTGGAATTCTTCCTGCTATAAAGCAGTAGTCACCCAATGGAGAAACACCACACTGTACATACGCTACTTTAAACTTCTCTCTGTGCTTTATCTTGCAGTTACATTTATATCAGTTTCCCGCCTCTCTTGAAATATTTCTTCATAGAAATTTGAATTTTTAAAGCTACTATAAGTGATGTTATAATTATTTTCTAAGTCCTCTTTAACACAGAGAGACAAATATATATGAACCGGGAGCATAGCAACATTGTTAAATTAATTGTAATAGCTTAGCAGTGGAAATTCTGTGTGTATGAAAATCATGGTATCTGTTTCACTTTACCTCTTCACCCAGTCTTATATATGGGCTTTCCCACCATATATAACCTACAGTTTAAGGTATAATAGAAGTGTCCGAGCAGCATCTCTGCCATGTTCCTAGTCTTAGTGTAGAGCACTCAATATTAATAGCATTAAATATTATGCTAATATTGAGGTTTCTAGAGGGAGATCAGATGGGTTGAAAAAAAAACCTAGGACATTGTTTATTGTTTATGCTAGGCAATTGCTCTACCACTGAACTCTTCCCGGCACCTTTGAGGGTAGAATTTTTTGGTTTTTGTTTTAATGAATATGCTTTATCAAACTTTGGAAGGTTCCTTCCTTCGATTTGGAAAGTAACTTTGTCATTAATGAGTCAAATGGAGATTATCATGTAATTTTTATTCACTATTCTCTTATATGGATAGTCATGATGATAAATTTTCTGAGAGTAAATACTTCCTTTAGTGAATAAATCCTTCCTTGTTACATAGCACATTGTTTATTTCATATATTACCTTATTGACATGATAGTATTTTTTCCTTCGTGTCAAGGGAAATAGTGGCCTGCAATTTTTCTTTATGGTTCTTGTCAAGCTTTAGTACCAAATATATTTCAACTTTGTAAAATGCATTACAAAGTACTAACTGCCTAGAAAATGTGTTTATTTTAATCTTGATATTATTTTTCTTGTATGCTTAAAAGAGTTTGTCATTAAAAATCTGGAGTTTATTTTTGTAAATACTGTGTTTATTTTAAGCAGTTTTGTTAGACTAAATTTTATAGATAATGAATTATGCATATTTCTGTATTCAAATTTTTAAACTTGGTATAGTCCTATACTGTGTAATCATACCACACTCAATGTTATAGACATAGCCATCACCACCACAAATTGCTTCGGATTCTTGTGTATAAGTATGTGTTTTCTCTTTTATGGTTAGAATACTTAGAATAAGAAGTCTCTCTTGACATTGAAGCTTTAGTGTTAAAAATTCAAATTCTTTAACAGATAAAGGACTTTTAGACACTATTTGTGCTACATTTGATAAATTCACATTCTTTTCTTTTTTTGTTTGTTTGTTTGTTGGTTGGTTTTAGTTTTATTTTGTTTTGTGTTTTTTGAGACAGACTTTTTCAGTAGAGCCTTGGCTGTCCTGGAACTCACTCTGTAGACCAAGCTGACCTTGAACTCACAGAGATCCACCTGCATCTGTCTCCCAAGTGCTGGGATTAAGATATGCACCACTACCACTCTGCATAAGTTTACTCTGTTAAGGAATTTTTCAAGTGCATGTTCCAGTCTTCATTAAGTGCAAAATCTCTTGACTGTTTCCAACTAATAGAATCAAATCAAATTAATAAAGACTTCTCAAGATCCCACCGCCTCCAATTACAAACAGTTAATTAGTTATTTGCACAGACTTTCTTCTTATAACTAATTAGATATGACCAATGATCAAATAATTTAAGTTTTCATTTGTGTTCCATGTGCTACCATGGGAGATAGAATTGAGAAACTTTTGTATGCTTAGTGAGCAGTGTACCACTAACCCATGTCCCAGTCATAATTTATTTTTCAAAAACACTTCTGTTTCTAAACATTTCACTAGTAAAATCTCATGCACTCCCATTCATATTTAGAAAATATTTAAATGTGTGAGATAGTCTTTTCTCAAGCTACTGTCTACATGGCATCAGAGCAGTTCTCTCCCAAATTGGCCTTTTCACCATCTCTGCCATCATTCATCAATCTGTTACAATGTATACATTTTTTCCCAAAAAAGTGTTACATTGAGGTTTTCCTTATCTTCATAATATGAAAATATTCTAATCTATTGTGACAAAATTAAAATGTAAGTAACTACTTAGATTTCAGTATAGTATATCTTAAAAATAAGCTTTTTTAAAAAAATTATTTCACTCTTTATAACAGTATATTTTGAAACATCCTCAAAGCAGTTAAACACAAAAGTACTAAGATCTTAGCTATATATATATACATATATATATGTATGTATACATATATAAATTCTAGGAGAATATAGAATTTGCTGTGACATAGTTAACTGTTTATTAACATCATCTTGAGTTTTAAATAAGGTTTGAATAATCCATGAATTGATCTAATTGTACTACTAGACTGGACATCAGGCTCCTTAGTGTGCTGCTATGGAGATATGTAATTTATGACAGACAAGACACAATTTCCTTATCTGCATTGTGGAATGATAAGATTAGATTAAATAAACCCACGATGTGAGGGTTATGAGTTTGTATGAGTTTATAATTTGCACCTTTAGGATGTGTTTATGAATATAAATCATAGAGCCAATTCCATAATTAGAGAATCAAAAACCTGAAACTCTACCTGATGATTGAGAATCATGTAAATTTTCAATTGTTGCTGACATATGTGGTAATGAAAAGGTAGAGGAGTATTAAAATTAAGATCAATTTCTCAAAAGAATAATCAAAATAATATGAAAATGTAATGTCAAGCGATCAATGAGAACTCTAACGAATTTCTAATTTGTCCATTCAAATCTTTCAAGTATAAACCAATTATATCAATATTTGTGGTACATCAGCCATGAATGTGAACCTTTCAGACCTCCCTTCTGGTTGTTTGTAGCTAATTATGTGTATGGTGACTCATCCCAGTGAGAATCAGGGACCTGCTTCTTTCTGATAGCTTTGGCTTAAAGATAAGTACTTACTTTATCAACCAGAACAAACCTTTCTTGGAATTGTGTTATAATTTGGAGCTCTTAACCAAATTCTTTCCTCCTCTCCTGTAGATATTAAGCTCAATCTTTGGGGAGCTGGGGTGTCTTAATTTTCTATTGCTGTGATAAACCACCATGAACAAGGAATGATAGAAAAGAAATCATTTAATTTGAGGCTTATGCATGGTGTTGGAGCGGTAGCCATAAGCTCATAATTTGATCTGAACAGGAGGCAGAAAAGAATAGAGAAACTTTTGAATGGTGTTGTCATTGTCTACTGAAACCTCAAAACCTGCCTTTGGTGACATGCCTCCTCCCATGGGACCACACATCCTAAAACTTCCCAAACGTCTCTGCCAAGGGGAAAATTATTCAGATATATAAGCTTATGGGGACATTCTCTGCCATGGGATAATGTTCTTGGACACTGTAGAGATTTGCCACTCATATTGGTGTCATAAAATGCTGATTGGTCAGTAGGCAGGCAGGAAATATAGGCGGGGCAGCCAGACTAAGAGAATTCTGGGAAGAGGAAAGGCAGAGT
>LOJH01024257.1:0-19184 GCA_001685095.1 Ellobius talpinus | reverse complement strand
AGAAGTGTGTGGCACCGAGATGATTTTAATCTGCTCTATTGTCCTCTCACTGATCATGTGAAGTGTGGGAAAGAAAAGACATAAAGGAAGCCAGGCGTAGCTGCAGGTGCAGAGGCAGCCATCTTTCTTCTCGGCATCATCCACGGAGCATCTACTGCAGGCCTGGGGCTAAGCGTCAGGGGATGGAGGAAGGCCAGACAAAGAGCACACACTTGAGTAAGAGCCCAAAGGATGGATGGCAGCTACCCAGGTCAATGGGGAGCTGGGGCAAGTCTCTGAGGGTGAGGCAGGAGGCAGTGGCCTTAGATGTGCAATGAACATCAGCGAACGCCTTCAGAAAACGCCCTCCAGCAGGAGAGCTACTTGGCCACACTGCCTGGAAGTCTACTCAGTCCTAGAGCTGAACACCCTCCCCTTGAAGGGCTGCAGTGTTAATCTCCGTTTCCATCAAGGCTTCTGCAAGCATCCGCAGTATGTCCTCAGGAGGAAGCTGGGATGGACAGAGTAGGGAGAAACAGGCATGGTCCTGGTGGTGTACATGTCCCCTAGCTGAAGAAAAACTTCCTGAGCCCAGATTAGGGAGAGGGTTTGAGTCTGAATCCCCAGACGCCAGGTACAGAAGAAGCGCATGCCAGTAACCCAAGCCGGAGTTCAGGGAACAAGGAGGCTTGCAGATCCTGGGGCTCTGGCCAACCAGCCTAGCCAGTTCATGAGTGCTGGGTTTAGTGGGAGACCCTGTCTCAAAACACAGGGTAGAAAGTAAGAGAAGAAAGCACCTGATGTCAGCCTCTGGCCCCCACACCCGCACACATAGCGTCTCGTGACCCATGTGGCTCAGTGGCATGGTTTTGTTTATCCCCCTTGACCTCAGGAAAAAGGCGTTCACAGGCCACTCAAAACATGTGACAGTTGCGCACATATAACACACACAAACACACATACAGAACACAGCACATCATCAGAGGTAACACAAATGTGGACTTCTGGGTGGGGCCTGCTCATCCTTAGGAGTTCAGCAGACACCTAAAGACCATCGCCCACCCGTGGCTTCCTTCAGGTGGCCAGAGGCTACTCTGGCTCCTTGGGACAAAGATGAAGAGATGAGCGAGGCTGTCCAGTCATCTCAGGAAGTGGCAGCAGGACTGTCACACGTGCTGAATCGTCTCTGGACATCTTCTTCCTGAGGCAAAGGGAAATAAGCAAAGCCATGTCGTTGAGCCACACAAGCCACAAGCTGCCACCAGGATCCTAGACTCTTATCCCTACATAAAGGAACCTTCCAGAAGGACTCTGTACTCCAGTGGCTATTGGGTCGTAGTATTTTTCACAAGAAAGGGAAGTTGTGGGGGGGATGTCTATGTTAAAATCAGCTACACACCCCAGGTTGCCCCAAAGTTAAGATAATGTATGCATTCTTCTCCAGTTTGCTGGGGAGAGGTTCTCTGTGGTTTATTAATCCCACTTCTGCCCTTCATCCAATACAGGCATAAATGAAAAAGATGTACTTGGCTGAAAAGAAATAAGAGAATAAGAGACACCCCCTGGCCAAAGCATGGGGGGGTAGAAATAGGCAATTTTCCCAAAAAGCCATTGCATAGGTTAAAATCACCCCAGGGAAATGTTTAACTTGCTCCTTGGTCATTTATTTGAGCTTTAGGCCACTCTTGGGCTGTGGCGCTTAATGGAAAGAGTATTTACCTTAGCAACCACAGCAAACTGGGATCCAGCAGGCATGCTGGGAGGACACAAAATCCCTTCACAAAGTAGGCCATCAGCTAAGAAAATGTCACACTTCACATTTGGGGATGCTATCAAGGGATCTTTTAAAAATATTTTTCTGTTAATGATGGTTAAGGGTGGAGAAAGGGAAAGGAAAGGAGAGGTGTGTTCAAGCTCCCCTTCGGTTTTCACCCCCACCTCGCTTCCTCCTGCTCCCTCCTACTCCCTCCTCGCTGGACAGTCCTAAAGCAGGGATGGATGGATGGGGGAGAAAGGACCCCTGGAGAATGGAGTATGGAAGCCATGCTGCCCTTCCCATGTCTGTTGCTAATAGTTATCACACTGGCAGCATGCCCTGTGAAGACCCACATAAAGCTCCTGGATCATTTCCCCGCACGCCAAAAGTGCAGATTATCCACAGGTGTATGTCCTTGTGACTCTGGCACCCAGTCAGTCAATCCTCCATCCCCAGTAATAAATGCATCTAATTTCATAAGCCTTTTTCTAAGATCAGGCCTGCTGCACACCTACACACACACACATGCACACACACATGCACACATGCATCCTTGTGTTTGGAGAAGCACATGAAGGAATCTGCTGTTTAGATGCAATCACCTGGACCAGATAGCACTGTTGGCCCAGTCAAGAACCTGGACCACCCAAAAGGAAGCAATGGACCTTGCAAGGAGCTCCAGCAAACTTTTAGCCTGATAATTCCCTCTGCTCCTCGGGGGATGCAGGCTTCTGATAATGGGAAGGTGGGTACAAGTGAGGAGGGTAGAAAGGGGATGGAGGCAAGCAGCGAATGCATGAAAGCACAGAGAGCAGGAGAGGATAAGTGTCAAGACCTTGGCTGCAGTGTCAGAAAAGACTAAAGGCCAGATTATTGTTCCTGGAGGGTGTGGTTCAGCTGGTGCTGGCCTGCCCCTTGCTCTCTTCAGCTCCCACCTTGGTTCACCACCCAGATCCTGCAGAAGCCCACCAACCTGTGCATGCCTTCCTGCCTCTCCTGCCTCCCTTCTGCTGTGCCTCACACACTTCCACACACCCCTCACGTTGCAGCCCAGACGTCCTCCAGGCCTGTAATCCTCCAAGCAGTCCCTGGAGCTCTCAACAGCACTTTTCTTTGTGTCGGATCTGTCTCCATTTAAACTGACAGTTCTTAACCAGAAACCAGGGGACACAGGACACATGCCAATGTCTGGAGATGTTTTTGGTTGTCCTGACTGAGGGCGGTGCTACTCGTATCTAAGGCTAGAGCCCAGAATTCTGCTAAACACCCTACCATGCACAGAACAGAGCCCCCAACACAGCATGACCTACCCAAAATGTCAGTACTCCCGGGCTGAGAAAGCCTGAGTTCTCAGGACGAGGACGTCCTTTATCTTTGAAATCACCTTCGCTGTGTCTCCCTACCACACCAAATGCACAGTAGGTTCTGAAAGTGTTACATGAAGGATAGACAGGCAGATCAACACAATCAAGACCACAACTGGAAGAGACTACATTTACCTTCCAAAATGTCTTCAGTACAGAAATACATGGAATGGCTACACTGTAAGAGGGCCATGGATACACTGCAGAAGCTACCAGAAAGAGCCCGGGAACATAGGGGCCATTTACAAAACTCACCACTAAATTAATCATCTCACTAAACATGTTGGCCACTATTTCGATACATGATCCAATAGGTATGTTTCTCTTTTTGCAGCTCCCATTATGCTAATTGGTTTGTATAAATTATGGCTATCGACATAAACAGTTTTCATCCTGAACTTGTTGGTTTTGCTTTCTACGTCTTCACACCCTTTAGTCCCTGGGAACTCTGAGGGACAAAGGGTTACAAAAACCTGGTTTTAAAATGCATTTTCTGCTGGACAATAGCGGTGCATGCCTTTAGTCCCAGCACTCAGGAGGCAGAGGCAGGCAGATCTCTGTGAGTTCAAGGCCAGCTTGGTCTACAGTGTGAGTTCCAGGACAGTCACAACTGTGTAAAGACCCTGCCATTGCATTTTTTGGGAGCCAGGCTTGTTCCCTGCAGAGTTTCCCACACTAAAAGCAGGGTGACTGTGAGCATGCATACCCTCAGTACAGAGAGGCCCCTCACCCCACTCCCCCTGGTCTCCCTGAATCCCACTATCAAATACATGGAATCCTGGGTGAACATGAAGTCAGGGAGTCCCTGCCCCAGCCTGTCTGTTACTCTGAGACCATAGATCTACCAAGAGCTAGCCTGGAGACCCGCAGAGCCCTCTTCTAAGACCCGCAGTGCCATTATGTCCAGCAGACGGTGGAGCCGTTCCCAAGCGGGCTCAGCTGAGCTCAATTCAGGCCAATTCCAGAAACTTTTGTAAAGCATTGTGCTGGGTACCATGCAAGAGGCTGGAGAGTTACAAGGCTGAGCTACAGTCCCAGGGCTGTGTGTCAGGACAGCACTTCCTAAGTAAGATCAGCTATGGAAACAGGCCCAACAGGTATGCAGGGCCCGGGAGATAGCAGCATGCTGGAACGGAAGGCAGATTCTGACCACAGCCTTCAGTCTGCAGGGTGAAGCTCCCTAAGACTTCTATTGCCATCCTAGGGCAGGATGGGGGAGAGAAGGGGGTGGGCTCCACTTCAGGATTCTTGTAAAGCCCACAGGATTCCATTGCTCAAGAGGGAGTGGGGTCAGTGCTAAGGCAAAGCTATGAGGAGCTGAGCTTGCTGGGGCCTGGGGTCTCTCTCAGACTAAACATCCAAGCCCTGCACTCCCACAGATGTCAGGCTGGCTGGACCGCACAGTCGGACACCTCTGAAAAAGGCCATCCCCTCCCTGTCTGAGAATAAACAGGACCATGAACTGCTGGATTTTTTTTTCTTGGCGTGCATGGGAGGGTCAGGGCTTTCTTCTTTAAGGAAAGAAAATGACATTTCCTGAACTCAGAGGTCCAAGTTCCAGTCTGCCCACCCCAGCGCCACCACAAAGCCCCCCTCAGTCTGAGACTCTCCATTCTGTCCCCTCCCTATGTCCACTGACTCTGCCTGCACCTCTGGCCTCTCCTTTCAGTGAAGTCTGGCTCACAACTCCATCAGGAGGACACCATCGCAGCAGCTGCCTTCTCGGTGACCCAGATTTGTGCAAAACCACTTGACCTAATGCAACCTGAAGCAGACTGGGGGGGGACCCTGCTACTGCTGGTGTGTCCAGGCGAGGAAGCGAACCCTCGAGAGATGAGAGGGAAAACTCAGTTCAGATTGACTTGGAACCCTGGGTCAGACATCGGGAGTCTAATGCCTCCCGTAGTTCATTGTCTGTTTATTTAAAACACAGTACAATTCGGGGGGAAATTTCCAGGCAACAATCATCCCGATTCCAGATGCACAACAACACTTAAGGTGTGACTACACAGACTCTTGACAAAGAGCATGTGACCATGAAAATAGGGTCTATAGCTAAAGGGCCTAGGATCTGATGTGATCTCTGCCCAAGATGGCATAGAGGTCAACAGGCTGTGAGGTATACGGGACACCCCCACCCCCATAATGACTGGTTCTATAAACTGGGAACCAGGGAGAGAGAGTCTAGGATAAGCATTCTGGGGAGCTTGGGGGAATGAAGTCTGCCTCTATAGCAAAAGGTGGGTGAGGCCCTGCCACCACAGAGAGCAAAGGGTCATTAGGTCATCAACAATATCCACTCCCAGTTTTCTGGGTGGGATAGCAAGTATTTCACCTGTGGAGGAGAGGCCCCTGTGTGTTTAACAGTTCCAGGGTCCCTGGTGATCTGTGAGCAGATGTGTGACCCCAACAACAGACCGTCACCGACTGAGCTAGACTGTAGTCTACCTGTGGAGCACAGCTGAGATCCTACCTGAACCTGAAGAGGTAACCCTTCGGTCCCGTAGACTGCGGAGACAATGCTGGCTTTTCACGTGGGTGATTTGGGCCCCCAGGGCAAAGTGAATTACCAATCCTGTTACAGTAGCCATCCTTACTGGTGAAATTTCTCCCTGGTGCATGGAGACAGACCTAGTATACATGGACCTGAAGGGGCCGCCAGCTTGAACGGTGATGCCCCACAAATGTTTGTCTGTCTGCCCCAGAGCCTCCCACCTGCACAGCAGAGCAACCTCAGCACCCCATCCCTGCTCCACACTCATCCACTCCTCCCTCTCCACAACCAGTTGACTCAAGCCCAAGGCAGCTCAGGAAGCCTGAAGGAAGCTCCCTAGGGTCCCTTTCCATCTGGCACAGCAGGACAGCCTCAGCCAAGGCCTTCATCATGACAAAGTCCACTTTCAAAACTGCCTGGAATTAGAAGGGGACAGTGTGCACAACTTTGATTTAATTGGTATTTATTATTTATTAGCCCTTGATAAGCCAAGGACCATCAGGCCTTCAAATGACTAGCTGCATGTACTGGCCCGATGTGCAGCCCAGAGCAGAGTCATTGTTCCTTTCTCTTTCACTTCGTAAATTAATTTTTTTTAATATGATCACCATTCCCAGTAAAATGCACTTACCCTGAGCTATCCTACCTGAACCCAGGGCACAAGAAGTAGTCTTTTTCCATCAGAAGATTGCCCGGCAGTTACCCTTGGCCCTTTGTCCTTTTCCCAGACCCATCACTCTCCTCCATGCTTGCTCCATTTCACAAGCTCAGCTTACACTCACACACACACACACATGCACACTCACACACGCACGTGCACGCGCGCACACATGCACACCCTCTTATGTCCAGGCTGGCTCTAGAATCCAGCCCTTTCCCACTGCCTACAAAGCCCAGAGCCACCAAAAACCTTGACAGCATGCCAGCAAGCACAGGGACATCTTGGTCCACGAAGCCATTTCTCACATCCAAAATATCCCTCTCAACACTCAAAGGGTGATAGCTCAAGGTCCCTCCCCAGGTCAAAAGGCTCCGACTCCACATTCAGAGCGGAGACGATCGAATGTTCCCAAGAAGTGGTTCCCTAGCCTTCATCCACACTTTCAAGACCTAGAAGAGACCTAGATCTGGTCCTTTAGCTAATTTAGAAGAGGGTGCCAAAAGACATGGAAGCAGCAACATCTGGTGGGAAGAACCTGAAATTTTAGTTTAGAAAGATTTGGATGAAATTCCTGACTTCACGCTGCTCTAGCTTTATGATCTTGACAGAGTTACCTGACCTCCCCAGAAGTCGGTTTCTCTGTAGAAAGCATCTTATACACTGGGTTGTCATAAAAGGCAAAGGCAATAGTATAAGTGGATGGCCAATTTGCTCCTTTCTCTTGCAGAAAGGAAATTCCCAAAGAGGCAAACAATATGATATTTATTTCTCTATTGAGCCCAGAACCAGTATTATCTGCCCCCAGAGATGTAAATAGAAATTTGTAAGTAAAATACGTTTTTAAAAATGGAGAAGCTACATGTTCTTGGGAAACTTAAGTGATAGCACGTTTAGATGCTGTATCAGTGGCTGGCAGACCTTTCCTTTGCGGGGCAGGAGAGGGCATACTTCTGGCTTCAAGGGCCTGTCTCTGTCACAAGCACAAGACCCTGCCATTGAAAGCAGTCACAACTGTAGATAACACAGCTACATTCAAAAGCTCTCAGGAGGCCTGTGAGGTGGCTCAGCAGGATGCATGCTGGCAAGTCTGATGACCTGAGCTGGATCCCTGGAACCCACATGGTAGGAGGAGAAACCTGACTCCCACAAACTGTCCTCTGACAGTTTGTATTCACTGTGGCACATGACTCTATGTGCTTCCTGCTGTTTTCTAGGCTCCGATCTCTTCAAATCAAGCAGTGAGCAGTTTCCACAGATAGGAACTCCATTGTTTTACAGGCAAAGGTGACAGACTCTCCAAGACCTGCTATATGGAGTTCTGGATGTCTCCAGGTGTTGCAAAGATTACACTTATTTTAAAGAGCAGTGTGTGCACCTGGAAGCTGTCTCGGGGCAGATGATCAGGGCCAGGCTGCCAGCACAAGCCCCCAGCCCCAGGCTGGTGCTTTCTCTGCGGCACCTCTGCCCAGTCTTCCAGCTCATGCCTAACCTCTTGTTTTATTATCCAAGCAGGTCATTAAGCAGGTATAATTGACCTTGATCTATTTGAAGACGCTGTTCAAAGCAGCAGCTGGTCTAAATGGGGCAATGAGCACTCATGCCCATCCTAGGGACCCTGTGTGCTTTCTGGACGAAGTATTCTCACCATGGTGCACGAAGGGCTGGAGAATCTGCAGCTCCCTAAAATCGGAGAATACTTGATTAGGTCAGAAGCATGGGCTGATGGAGGAATTCAAAGCTCATTTCTGGGATAGTTTCTTTATCTCTTCCAAATATACTTTTTCAGACCCAGCTTGCATCCGCACACACCTCCCCAAGATGTGCAGACAAACTGCCTCTCACACTTGCCAGTAAGGGCTAGCTATAAATCCCATCAAATAAATGGTGACTCGAATTTCCTGAAAGCCTCTTCCAGTCGAGGAACCTTGCCTGGAACAACTCATTCGGTGACTATACAACTTTTCAATAGGAGTCAGTGCCCCCCCCCCGGTTTCAGGATAGCAAAGACTAAGGTCAGACAAAGGCCAGAAGGAGGAGAGGAAGCCGATTATCCAAGAACCCTAAGCATCTGAACCAAGTTGACTGCTTTGGATGACTGGGTGCTCTCATGGAAATGTCCCCTTATGGCAAACCCCAGTAACCTCTGAATCTCTAAGCAAAGCATGGGGGAAGCACTGTTTCCTAAAAGTCCTTCACCCCTGCTGGCTCTGCATGCATGTCTGCGCTCTGCATGCATGTCTGCGCTCTGCATGCATGCGGCCCTCCTTGAGCTACGTTGCAGCACCTACATAGCTAAGGTCTTCCCAGAGCCGTGGGACTCCTGCAGCGCTGCAGTGGTTGGGACAGATGCCTCCCAGGCTTACATGAACATAGATTATCAGGCTCCGGTGACCAAAGCAGAGATGCAGTCTGCTTCACAGAGGAGAAGCCAGCTGTCAGAGCTCCCTGACCCTCACCACATGGCTACAGACCACCTGAAACCAGCAGCCCTGATGCTGCACCCTAAGACCTTCTGGATGCATCTGACCTTGGGGTTCTGCTTCTCTCCTTTGAGATTTCTGGTGACGACTGGACCCTGTGCTGCAGCCCCGATCTCACCTTCAAGTGCACAGTTGAAATCCAACACCGTTCAGTTCCCCTCCCCGCCCGCCTCCTGTCAGTCCTAAAGCCTCAGAGAGACACTGCACCCAAGGAGGGGGTGGGCTGCAGACAGGCTGTCCTGGGGGAGAAAAGGGAGCACATGACCCTCTGAGACTTCTCATGCCACCACATTTGAAAAATATGGAGCAGGTCAAATTTCGTTCGCTTCTTCTGGTTTATAAAAAGCAAGTCTGTGAGTTCGGGTGGGAAGCCGACTGCAGAGGAAGGTCCCTTAGGCATAGAAGCCCAGACAGCCTGCATGTCTGGGGGAGGGGTGACACACTGTTTGACAAAGGTGTCATGTGATATTAAACATGGTCTCAGACCTGTGAACACTGACCTTTGCCCTTTCCAGGCCCACCCCCATCTGTCCTTTGCTCCCACCCCCATTTCAAATCTGAAATGTAGATTTGGCTTGAATACAAATACCTTCCTCTGGCCAGAGCTGAGCGTTCACACACTCTGACTGCATTGAAGTGATACAATGCCGGGGTCAGAGTAACACAAAATACTAGGACCGCTAGACATAACACAGACTCGATTTCTAAACACCATTATAGTGCTTGGCAGTCCCAGCCCCCACCCCAGCCCAAGCAAGCAAGCTCCAGGGACTTCCCATTTTATCTCCCCTGCTTGCTCTGGCCCTCCCTTTTTCTTCTTCCTTAGGTGTCCTGGTACTTTTGTTTTGTTTTGTTTGTTTGTTTTCACTTTTAAAAATATGGAATCTTATCTAGAGCTAGCCTGTTTAAAATAAGCCCAGAGCTGGAGAAAGCGGGCACAAATCTGTTTGCAGACTTTTAAGAGTGTAACCCTAAACCGCTAGGAAAACTATTCTTCCTTCCGCCTGCCCTGCTCTGCTGAACAATCCAACAGACCACAACCGACTTTCTCAGAGACAAGACACCCTCCTGCTGAGCAGTGGGTTCTGGAGGAGACCTGCGGGAAAGTTAGCCCCGAAGAGGGTCCTTCCCCACAATGCTCACGATTCAGGGCTGAACATCTACTTATGTGTATCTGTGTGTGCATGTGTTTGAGTGAGTGAGCCCCATGTGTGCCTAGCTGCAAGTTAAGTATATGCATGTGAGGCAGTGGATGCATATGTGTGCAAGTGTGTAGACCTGTGTACGGATGTGTTTGCCCATGGGTGTGAGTTTGAATGGATATGCGAATGTGTGTGAGTAGTGGGTCTATGTCTCAGGAATGGAGATGGGTGTGTATCACTGCACACACTAAGTGGTTGGGGAGGATTTAAAGAGGATGTGCAGAGCCAAATGTGCCAGCTAGATGAAGGGTCCTGTGCTTCCTCCAGGGAGATGCTGCAGAAGCTGGAGTTTGGGCGGGAGATGAGCATAAAGCTACACTGAGAACTCACTGCTTCTCCCGCCTCTATCCTGGGACTTCCAAACGCTTCCCCATAGACTCTCCCTCTCGGGACTGGCTTACCCTGGGACTGTCAATGAAATCCACCCATGCTCAGTGTCCTCAGCAACTGAACTGACCTCCTAGAAATTGCTGCCTTGTTTCTCTGGTCCTCCAGGTCACTTCAACCTCAACTTGCCCTGAATTTAAAGAGTTCCCTAGTCAGTGTGCTCAACCAAAACTCGTTCACCCTGTGAGAGACCTGCCCAGGTAGGGGGCTACATGTTACCAGATAGACCAAGAAACACACACCCCACTAAACCCTCTGCCCTAGTAAGTCCTCCAACCCTTCTGGTCCCCAGCAGTCTACCTAGCTAGCCAGCAACTGACAAAAGATTCCAGAATTAAATTTTCCCTTTTCCCCATAAATTTATGCTCTTTACCTACCCTGTTATATTTCTAATCTCTTAAACTCATTTAATTATGTCCAGAGTAATTAAACTTGCTATCAGGGGGCATCTGGAAAGCAAGTTAATACATTTTAATTTTACTTATACAATGAGTCTTTGATGGCATCCGAGGTGGGGGGAGGCACTTACACACTCACACGGTCTGCGTCATAGGCTCACGAGGTTTATCAGTTGCAGGAGGCTGTGGGGTGGAGCTGGCAGCCTCACCCACCCTGTGGACAGGGCCTGAGGCTGGAAGAGATTAGTGGGCACCATGGTGACAGAGTCAGGTAGGGCTCAAGACTCTCCAAAATCCTTCCAACCCAACAAGGTCCCCTAGACAAAATCCTCCACAAAAGAAACCTGAGAACTTGTATTTCCTTTTAAGAGTGGGAGGAAGTGGGCAAAAATAAATAATAAAATAAGGTGTGGCTTGTCATTAGTCTCCACTGAGAACCAAATGAGGACTGGATTTTCCTCAACCAGGTAGGTGGGCAGAGGAAGAGCTGCCAAGATACACCTCAGCCGAGTTCTGTTCCAGGCCATGTACCATCACGAATAAATGAAATATGGATTGGGTGATTTCATGCTAGGTACATAGACCAAGTGACACTGGCAAGCGTCTTCCTGTATCAAGCCACCCTCAGCTTTGCCACCTTTGGAGTGAGTAGCTGAGCAGAGGCTTGCCAAGGCCCTGTGGGAGTCTACCCTTGTGGCTTCAGGGCTCCTGGAGAAGCAAGGCTGGAAGTGAGCCGGATATGGGCCACGGTGCACATGCAGTAAAGGCATCCAGGAAATAGTTAAAATCCACACTCCAGGTGGGGACAGTAGCATAACTGAAGTTTAAGCCTGTCAATGGCAACAGTATAACGGTTAGGTGGGAGTCTGTGATGGCTGACCAACAAGATGGCATGCCAGGTCTCCCTCTGAGGACTGAGTGGACCCAAACAGTCATCCTCCTGCACTAGGAAGGCCTCTTGGCCCTAGAAGGCTCTGTTTGCTTAATGGCAACCAAAGCAAGACGAATCCCCTCTGAGAGGGTGAACGATCCCCTGTGGGAAGCACTCACCTCCCTGGAAACAGATGTCCTGGCCCCACAGCGCCAATTGCGGTATCACATCCCCAAAACACAAGCCCTCCCATAAATCACTTCGGGCGGGGGGAGCCTGTTTCGTTTTCCTGTTCTAATGAAAGTGACCCACGGGGAGGAAGGGGGAACACAGGCCGAAAGCCCTGTCACACTCGAGGGCTCCACACTTCCCTACAGCTTACTGTAAAGGTGCTGGTCAAAACCACCACGGAACGCCCCGGGGCTGCAGCCTGGGACCACATCAGCCCTGCCAGGGGGCCCAGGTGGCATCCCCACTGCCTGGCTTCTCCACTCATCTATGATCATCCCACGTAGATTTGGGGGATCCCAGGGTTCACCTTTTAATTGTTTGGGCATTCTGTGCAAAGGTATGTTCTCCCCACTTCTTTTCTCAGTCAGTGTTGCTGAGGTGGATTATACAAAGACACCTCGCCGATTTTAGGTGTGCTGTTCACCGGGGTGGCTCACACTGGGCAGCCACCATGCTGGGTGAAAAGAGAAGTTCGCTGGGTCCTCCGGCCTAGCCACACCCCTGACTCTCGGTAGTCACTAAAGTGTGTCATTTTGCCTTTTTTTAGAACTTACATTTAGTTGGGGTCATTGACTGTGTAGTGTTTCTTGCCCTTGGCCTTTCCCCTTGGAACGTTGTCTTTGGGACTCAATCCTAAGTGTTATGTGTGTACAGTGCCTCTGTGCTTGTTACTCCTATGACTAGCTAAATACTCCTGGAATGCTAAGCGGTCCTCCAGCATATGATCACAGTCTGTCCAGTCACCAGCTGATGCTTAGTCGGTTGGCAGTGCCCTCCGCACAGTCAGTTAAGTTTCCCTGACATGGAGTACAATTTCTGTCTGCACATGAGTTTGAGTTATTCTTGTTTATTTGATGAAAAGCTGTCTTGTCCGTCCTCCTTCTCAGAAGTCAACCCATGATTGACACATGGTCGCCCTTTGACCCCTCGGCTCCATCTGACCGTGTCCACTTTAGACAAGCACCACAGCCTTTACAACATAACTTTACATCTTGAACTCAGAGGCATGAGTTAAACTTGGATTTAGTTTCCCAGTTGCTCTGGCTGTTCTAGGTATTTACATCCCCATGTGAGTTTGAGAACCAGTTCATCAGTGTCATCAAAAAGCCCAGGGATCTTTAACCAGATGAACACAAACTCAACAGATCAGGTCTTCTACCCATTATGTTTTAAGTGCCTGGAAGACTGAGTCACAATCCCCATGACTCCTGAGCACAGCCAGCTACACACTAATCTGCACAAAAGTCGCTGTAAGCCAGCCCAAGGAGGTTGAGACCAGAGGCAAGAGTTGGACAAAAGGCCCAGAGGGGTGGGAGTCATGTGACAAAGTCAGGCGATGGCCGAAAACCTCAAAGCCCAGGAGTGAAGAGACTACTTTCCCTCATGGCCATGGTCACCATGTCTGGCAGCAGAGACTGTTCCAAGACCATCAGAACTTGCACATTTGATAAGCTAGGAGAACCTGGCAAGTGGAATCCATTGGTCCATCACTAAAAAGAGGGAAGGAAGCTGACTTCATTGCTTCATGATGGTAGCTTCTAGAAGGATCTAGAATGCTTCAATAAAACTCAAAACAGGAGGCAGAGGTCAAAGAGATCTGTAGAGAGTTAGTAGCACAGTCCAAGCTAATAAAAAAAAACCCACAGCTCTCCCAAGGCACCTGCTGGATTCAGGCTAGTCCAGGCTGTATGTGTCTTCCCCCATTCAACAACAAAGCCCCTTTGCTTCATAGAACCAAACTCAGTAACTTGGCCACAAAGGCTGGTCTCGGACCTCCCAGCCGACTCCCTCCCTTTCTTGGAGAGTTCAACTCTCTCCCTCCTGATGGGAAAGACCAACCCTCCCCAAGTGAATATGGGCATGGTAGTGGACTCCAACTCTCTGCAAGTATCTCCAATTCATCCTTTTTCCAGAAAAGGGACCCCAGAGGTTTAAGTTCAGCTTTGGGAAACCCCTGCCACTCACAGGTCACTGGGCCTATGACAGCCCTCCCTCTCCCAGGTCTGTCTCATCAGGGTCCTGACCCCACTTCTGAGAGGATCCCAAATCACTTCTGACCTTCCTCCTCATTGGCTGCCTAGACACCAGGCATCTGAATACCCTACAAGCCTGACATCACCAAGGCTTAGGAGACTTGAGCCCAAAGTCTTCCCTTGACTGTAAGCAGGGACTTTATTTAGACTTGGGGCAGATCAAGCCCATCTTGTTCCCAAAGACCTCCTTTGACCAGGTTTTCTCTCCACAGAAAAGACCCTCTGTCTTAAGGAGACAAGAAAGGGCTCGCATGCTGGAAAGGCCCAAATCCAGGATGCCTGGAAGTGATGTAGAAACCACTTACCTCTTCTGCTAGAACCAGTTTAATTACTAAATTAAGGCAATTTCATTGTTTTTCTAAGCACAATGACATTATGGTAATACCTGTCACTAATGGGTCCTGAATCTCCCTCCCACACCCTCCCCCAGCAGAACTTACAGTCCGGTCCCCAGGGACGGCCCCACATTTCTATGCAAATCAAGTGTCCAGAGTGAATGGGAGAGGAGGCGGAGCTGCACTTTCTCCACGGCTGGGTGGCTGGAATATATGCATAATAAAATGCCATTAACAGCTTGGAATTAATCATTGCTCTTACCCTGAATGGCCTAAGAACTCTTTTTCTGGGGCCTCCTCTGTGGAAACTGTAGATGGCATTTGAAGGTAATGGAGCCTCTGAATATTTTTCTAATTAACACCACATTTTCTTATCTGTCTCTAGAATGTTCCTCTGTCCTAGAATATCATAAATTGTTGTAGTTATTCAAGGATTTTTTTTTTAAAATTGTACAATGATCCTCAAATGTTCAATAATTTTTCCACATGCCTCCCTTTAGCTTGCTGATAGTGTTGGATAGTTCTGTCACCGTGATAGCGCAATAGACCAGGGCCCTGATGCGCAGTTCCGCAGTTCCTTCCATGGGGAACAGAAGGGCCTTGGTCTCCTCCCCCTTCTGACATGCCGCCCCCCCGTTCTGGCCTCGGCTGCTTCAGCAGTGAGATGGTTTCAGTGCTTTGCTTCTGAGGAGAAGAGTGAGTGTGTGCGTGGATATTGGTCAGAGGATCCCATTAAAGCAGAAGGATCTCCCCCTCCCTGCCCTCGCCAAGCCAGAACCACATTATCGCCAGCACTCCACAGAAGCCAAGATCCATGAGCTACAGCTGAGCCACTGGAGGCCCGAGTCCCTCCACCCTACAATAAGGACCTGGATTCTGCCAGGAGCCACTTCATCAGCTTGGAAGAGGACCCATCAGGCTAAGTAAGCTTCCAGCTACTGCAGCTCTGAGCAGCACCAGGATGCCAGCCTGTGAGAAGTCCTCCCTCATCTTCCAGCTGAACTGCACCTGGGCACTTGGGCTCTTTCCCCACCAAGACCGTGAGATGATGAACGAGCTGGCCCAACTGCAGCGTTTGGGGTGTTTTGACCTGCAGTCATAAATAACTAATAGTGCTTATAATTCAACAGACAAAACCTTATAGACTACTCCACAGAGGATTAACCTCTCCTATGCCTTGGGGCTGTAAATTGCAAGGCACCCACAGGGTTAAAGCATGCCTTATTTGGGGCCCAGCCAACAAGTCTCATTCCTAGATGCTACTGGTCTCCTCTAGGTAGCAAGTCTACTGTCCTGAACACTGTATCCCCTTCATGAGTTGGACTTCCTGGTTTTGAGGAGGTAGGACCTCCTTGCCAAAGCCAGCATGTAGGCAGCACTGGGAAGGCAGCCGGCAGTCCCAGGGAGGCTAACTCCATGAAACTCCTCTTCCTTGGCTTCTCTCAATGATAAACCCCAACTAATAATAGTGATAAGAGTCTTTTATTGAGCAGTGTGTGCCGGCAGTCTTGCGACCCTTCTCTCATATCCTAACCATCATCCTAAGAATAACTCAGCAAATTTAAGTCACTTGCCCAGTGGTAAACCATTAGAAACTGTCACAGCTGGGGTTAGACATACTTTTTTGCTGTGTTTATTTATTCTTGTCATTTGTGTATGATTCTAAATCAACTATCTAATCAAATTAAAATATATCTATTTGTGTTCTTTTTCTCACTGAACCCTTTATTATGATCATTTCCCTGTGTTGTTACACTTTTTGAATCTTCTTATATTAACGGCTGCATAATATTCCATTGCTGAGCAGACAGACTCAGTCCTACCGGTCTAGCACTGGGGTTGCTTCCTGGGGGCTCATTCTGGGGCTCATTCTCCTAAATCTATGATGAGCCCTCTCATGCGGAGATCTGTGATCACATCTCTGACTGTTTTCTTAAGATTCACTGCTAGAAGTGGGACCGCTGGGTCATGGAAGTTAACATTGCTTTAAGGCTCCTAATGCATGTTGCCAAATTGCTTTCCTGAAAGCGTGTGCCAATTCCTAGTCCCAAAGAGATAAACACTCAACTTTGAAAGCAAGGGGAGTTTAAAAGTGTGAGCTAAGCTGACATCTTGTTTAAAGGAACAGTTCCTCAAGCTCCCCCAAAAGGGCCGCCTGAGGAACCCTGTGACCCCTGCCTGAGGTAGACTTGTTCAGCTTTCCTGAAAGGCTGCGGCAATTCCCAGCATCCCCGATGTCATTTTATCATGGTTGTAGGGGGGGATTGGGTGGAGTAAGAGGGGGAAATGAAAACATTTGCATGATAATAAGCTTGAAACTTGACAATCAAACGCTCACGATATCTGGATCTGTTCCTCTCTAGCTAGCTTCTCCAAAATGGGAAGGCCCCCTCCAAGGGGCCGGGCGCTCTCACCGGGGGATCTCCAGTCCCAGTCGGGGGCACTGAAATTCTTTCTAAACACGTACCCAAAGAGGAGTGAGTCCGGCCACAGGAAAGAGAAGAGACACTTCTGAGGCAGGGATTCTCTCTCGGTGGCAGGAGGGTCAAAGGAAGACGCAAAACTACCCTTTCTAATTGGGAGAAGTCACTCCACTTTGTTACGTGGTGACACGACCCAAAAGAATGACGTGACTATTTCAACCTTTAAATGATGCCATCTTACTTTTATAAGCTAAATAAAGGAAAATATCCTTTTAAAAACAAATATTCAAAACGACAGTGGGGGACCGGCAATGAGAGCGAGGGAAAGGATACCCCACCCTCTGCAGTGATCTGTGTCTCCAAGAAAGAAATCAGAGTCAGCATCACACGGGGCCTTCCTTGGGGCAGCACCTTCATGGCAGGGCTTAAAGAGGAGGAAAGGTTTTGCCTTCTGCCATGATTTGGAATGTTCTCACTCACTTGGGGCATCAGCTGCTTTAATACTGGACAGCTGTATTTCCAGTTATGTGGGTCCATGTAGGCTAAGGAGGCCAGGGGAGCTCTATTCCACACAACCATCCGGGGGTCCAGGGAGATGCAAATTAAACCAAGACCTACCCTCAAGGATCAGATGGAAAGAAGTTAAATGTTACAATAAAAAGATACGTGTGTATAAATTGTATGGCTTACATACATTTTAGGAATTATGAAGTGGCACCGCTATATCCTGGTTTTTTTGCTTGTTTGTTTTTTGACATTTACCTAGCGTGTGCAGATGTGTGCATCACACATGCATGTGAAGGACACAGGCTGGCTTGAGGGAGTCAATTCTCTCCCGTACCTACTCAGAGGACACAGAGATCCCCTCATCGGGAGAGGTGAGGATAAAGGAGAATGAGACCCAAGGAGCAGACTTGAAGCACCGTTCACACAGTCCATCAGCTCAAAAGAGGCTCAGCAGAAAGGGTAGCGTTCAAAACCCCACAGGAATCAGTAAGAGGCGACCACACGTCCCTGACAAGCAGCATTGGCAATGAGCTTTTCCCAACACCAGAGCCACCCAGGAACCTTCTAGATAGGCCATCTAAACCAGGGTGTCTTAGACTCCCAGGCCCAGAACTGCCTTGCCCACCTACTAAAGCTCCTATCATTACTGTGGTTAAGCTTTCTTGATGCAGGAGCCCAGTCAGAGCAGAGGCCTGGGAGAGGCTCCTTGTTCTAGCGAGGGGAAGGGTTGGAAGGGTCTGCAGAACCCTGGCACAGCCTGCCCACTTGGCTCCATCTGCAGCACCTAGGGCAGGAGAATGATAGAGCAGGATGCCAGGGAAGAAGATTTTGGTTTGGGGGCCATGCGGTGTGAAGCCTGTCTAGCTTCACACCAGCCCCTGGGACAGGAAGTCACAGAAGACCAGGGCCGAGGGAAGAAAGCATTTCATCATTCAGACTTCAGTAATTTGCTAACAGACTTCTGGGGAAACAGGATAATTAGCAAAAGACATCAGAACTTTCTAGATGCTTTAGATTCTCGCCTATACCTTCATTTGTTCTGGTTGAGCAGCAGCTTGCCACTATCTCAGGGTGCATCATCCTTAGGGTGCCCACCACTTCCCAGTTGGCCTAGGAAACCCCTCTGTCTGATGCAGACCAGCTTGGCCAGTCCCCAGAGATTGACAGCAGTTTCATAGACAGCACCAACCAGGAGTTATTTTATACAAAACAACAGGGACCTTGTCACCTGGACAAGGGAACCATGGGCATCCTCACACAGAGGACCAAGATGAGGACAGGTTAGGTAAGCTATCAGAGTCTCTGGAACACCACAGTTCTCCTTCCCTATGAGGACAGAATTTACAGTTTAGGCTTCTGGTCACCTGGGTGGGAGGAGCTTGGAGACCATCTAGTGCAGCAGGTCATATGGTAAATGAGGAAGAAGCAGAGCTGGAGAAGCCTTAAGAAGAGATGCTGATCTACACAGCAACCCATTAGGGCCTGGCGTTCCTTTCTCATCTAGAGCTCAGCCCACCACACGTGAATTGGTCGCTGGAGTCCCAAGCAACCAAATTAATGGGCCCCAAGAGATAAGCGTGGACACCCATGCAGGTCTCTGGAGGAACATTCCCATTCGTCACTGCTGGTGACAAAAGACAGGGTAGTGGCGGTAGAATCCTCCTAGGGAGCTCCGGTCAGCTACCTGTGAGGCTATGGTGTGGCACACCACCATGAGACACCGTGTTCTTCTGGGACTTCACAGCTCCAACTCCCAACCATCATCAAAGCCCCAGGCACTCCTTAAGCTCACACACTGCTGGACCAAGGCAGAGGAAGGAGGGCCATGGATATTGGCCTCCCCAGAATCTCTTCAAGTTCCTTGCAGCTTCTGAGAAACTGAGTTAAATACCTAGTCACCTGTACTACGGAGGAAAGTGCTTCAAGCAAGCACCCACCTACCAGTGTGTTAGTTTTTTCCAGGAACAAAAAAAGGCTTGGCTCCCGGAAAGGAGTCTTTTGAACAAATGCTTTTTTTAAATTTTTTTATTGATTTTTATTGAGCTCTACATTTTTCTCTGCTC
>LOJH01024255.1:14348-33240 GCA_001685095.1 Ellobius talpinus | reverse complement strand
AGAGATCTGCCTGCCTCTGCCTCCCAAGTGCTGGGATTAAAGGCGTGTGCCACCCCCGCCCCACCATCATTGTGTTCTTAATCACCATGTTCTAGGATGGTCTATAATACAGCTCTGAATTGGTCACACCTCTCTATACCTTTCCAACTTATAGCTGGAATGGAAACCTTTGGCAGACCCTTCAGTGAGTTTATCATAATGCGACTCTGTAGTTTAAGCTGTTAATGCTGTCACTACTATTTTTCCAGTGAGTCAGCTATGAGTAAATACCACAGCTACACCACTACATGCAAGCTAGTTTGACTCTGCCTACTTGGCCATTCAAATCAATGTCTTTAGGGGGGAAAATCTAGAAATTAAATTTTTAATTGACTCAATTATCATTTCAAACTCTCTGACTTTGGGGGGGTCAATTTCAACTTTTTTTAATTGAAGAGCTTGACAGCCAGATTAGTCAGTCAAAATAATCCAATCAGCCTCTGTACGATGGTTTTCTCTTATTTAATTTTCGTGGGACATTATGTGACAGAAGCCTACACCTGCACAGCGAGTGTGGGTATGAACGTCTGCTTCTAACTGCCCAGTTTCAGATTACCGTATGGACTAGAGCTGCATTTGTTTAGTCGCAGGAAAAAATAGAGTTAGTTTTTATTTCCCAATGGCATGCTACATTATAAGTCTGTTAGCAATTGCATATGTTATTGCTGTAATTCTAATAACTGCCATTTATTATTATGGCAACAATAGTGTAATTCTTGCTGTATGCAATATGTAATTTATTGAACATAGCTAGGATTTATTTTTTAGTTGCAAACGTGGCTTGCTTTTAGGCTGATGCTCTGTTCCACTTGGGGACTTCAGATAGACTCCTTTTGTTTTAATAATCTGTCAGAAGTGTGTGGCTGAGATGAGTAGGCAAGAGGACGACAGAAACGAGGTGGTTATTGTCCTGGGTCAGCAGTGACACAAGTGGTCTGAATGAGGGTTTTGTCATGTGGGTACCACCAGGCCTGCTGCCGCTATTGGAGGGTTGATCAGCTCTCTACTGAGATGATAATCCTTTCCTTATGGCCTATGGAAGGGATCAGAAGCTCCTCCATGCAGAAAGCTGTTTTGCTTGTTCGTCTGCCTGCTCTCTGCCTGCAAGTGTCTGTATATTTTCCTTAGAAAGAAAGTACAAAAAAATTACATAATCATTTCCTGGTCTTTAGCCCATTGATGAAATGCTTTTTTGTTAGTGGACAGGCTCTGATCTATTTGAACTAATTTCTTTCTATATACCTGAAATCCTTCAAATTACAGAACAAATATATTCACTTTGTTTTGCAGAAAGTAAATACCTCTTCTTGCGCTCAAACCAGTTTATTTCAGTGCTGAGAGAAGAAGCTCACCCCAAGTCCAAGTACATCCTTTCAGCCTCGCACCTGAGGGTACTGAATTATAAGCCCTCCTTAACTTCTGATCCTTCTTCCATTCTTTAGCTGACTGCATAAAGTTTATTTATTACCTATAGGTTCCTGCATGCTACACTTTTCAATTTAAAAAATAAGAAGTCCATTTATTTAGATTTCCTTAGTAATAATTGATATTATCGTTCCTGGGGAGACATGGAGAAGCATTTATTCACTCCAGACAAGTCTCCAGTTACCCAAAGAAATGGTTCTATTCAGATCGGGCTTGCTGAACTCATCAGCCCATAGGCTACTTACAGGGCATGCGTAAATGAAAGCCAACCAACCAAAGTACCCAACTACATCACTTGAAAGGTTCCACACCAGCCTCAGTGACAATGCAGAAAATCCGCATCCCCAAAACCTCTACCTCAACCCACTGTGCACTCCCTAGATGCTGTAGCACTCACTAGGATCCTGAGCAGCTTGGAGGCAAGATCAACAGAGGTGGTAGAGTAGCCAGTGAGGGTCCGGTGACCTTTCAACGTTCCTTATGAGGGAATGGTAGCAGTTCCATTATCAGTACTACAGATCTTGCTATCACAGCAGTTTTTGCTTATTCTGCTGCTATGGTTACAAACAGAAGTATTGGGAACATCACCCAATATTTCCGTTCCATCTTGGTAAGGGTCATGTGGGCTCAAAGGGAGTAACTGTCCACAACAGCTACCCTTACTCTTGTAGCCATCGTTTCTTTAGATAAATTTCTAAAATTTCAATATCTTCTTAAGCTGAAAACTCAAAGATTAATTGCTTTTATTGGCTCAGAGAGGAAGGATCACATTCAGGGCTTTCTACAAGCTAGATCCACTCCAGAATTATATATGCAGCTCAGAGCTCAGAGTGGAATCTAAATGGAGCCTTTCTCCCATGGCAGAAAAGACCCATCACCTGAAACCTCTATTATTTATTCTATCATTCACACTTATTCAAACCAATGCTGCTTATTTATTCTTTCATGACTTCTAGTTATTCTTTTACTTACTTAACATTCTTTTATTTAGTAAACTAATCTTTATCGGGATCCCATGAATCTGACTCTCAACTTTGGACATCTCTGCCTCAAATGAGTTCATATGCAAAGGATATACTGTTTAGGCTGTCTCTGATACTGATAAAAAAAAATCACACCAGTGCCCAAAGACCAGCATGTGGGTACAGAAGCATCTGCTGAAGCCTCATTTTGCAGTAAATGCATCCTGAAAGTATCTGTTTGACAGAAATGAGTAAAATGAGCTGAAAGAGGGAAGAACAATAAGTGCAGCCTCCCTCGCGGGGTTATGATGACAACGATCCTCATTCTCTCGTTTACAGCCTTAAATTTGGATACCAAGTTTAGAATTCAGAATTGTCCACTCCTAGAATGGGGCAAAGCAAATACCATCTACTCCTGGCTTCCACAGAAGACCTGTGGTCAGACACCTCAGTATTTCTCCAGATGAATTCAAACTAAATATCATAGCGTGAGTCATAAAACTTCTACCATCAGTTCAGGTGATTGATTCTTTCAGAAAAAAAAAAGCTTTGTGTAGTCCAAACATGGGGCTTTCAGATTCTAGAGCTGTCTCAGGAAAGCTGGTTGGTGCGTGATGGGTGTGTCCACAAACTAGTTAGCTGATCTTTGGGGCTTGTGGGGTTACCTGGAAAGATTCCAGGTTTTTGCGTTCTGGACCAAGGAGTTGAGCAGACACAGTAACCACCGAGTAGAGAGGATTTAGGAGGGTGTACCTCCAAGGGGGGAAAGTGGATCAAAACAAGGGAAGTTTAGTAATTCAGCAACCTACCCACAGCACCAAAGTGGGGCTTTTAGACAGCTCTAGGTAGATATTTTTGGCTCCTTCCTTAGTAGGGGCTTTTCTCGGTGTGCTCTCTGTGTTCCATGTCCAGTGACACATGTCTTATGAACATCTGAAATCTCTACCCAGGGACGCCTATGAATTGTAGTATTATAGGAGCCACAGGTGGCCTCCAATTACTCCGAAGTACCTCTGCACCTTCACCACTGGGCAGTACTGTAGCCTTGGCCTGCTTGGTTTCCAGTTGACCCTTTGCCTAGCTGTTCTTTTCTTATGTTAATTTCACAAGACTTTGCAGAAGGTCTTCTGGACCTAATTCTCCACCTGATTCTCCTGCCTCAGTGGTTCCTGTCATTCGGTTGAATAGCAAGCAGGAAATGAAATGTGACAGCAATGACTGTGAGGTTGGAAGGGGGAAATGGGAGGTGGCGGTGCCATTAACAGAACAGAAAGGACCTAGGAGGAGGGAAGCCTTCGTGAGAGCTGGGGGTGGGGAGAGATGAAGATTAATTCAACCTGAAATATCCAGATCTCCAGGACATCATGAGCCTGCTTGAAATTAGCATGATTAAAGGTGTCTCTTGCAGTGTTTGGGTGAGCCTGTGATAGGAAACTAAATTAAAACTCAGTAGCCTTTCCGCATATAACACATTTCATTAATCAAATTTGAGAGTTGAATCCATTCAACCTAAAAAGTTATCCCGAGCTCTAAGAAATAGCACAAATGTCGATGGGACACACACACACACACACACACACACACACACACACACCACACACACAAAATTATAGAATTTTAAAGGAAACTGCACAAAATTCCATATGGATTGTTTGTCATCTAATTCTGTAAAACTTTTTGAGGAAGTAAATAAAGGCGTAAATATGTCTTGGGCATAAACACTACCTAATTCATTTTGGGGAGTGTATTAGTTATACTGGTCATTACCTGACAAAAGCAATGGAAGAAGGGAAGGGCTTATTTAGTCACACCGCTTGAGGGTACAGTCCATCACGGTGGGGGAGGGCGTGGCAGCAGTTGCATGGGAAGTCAGGAAGCAAAAACCGAGGCTGTTTCTCACAGTTTCTTGTTTCTATTGGATCTAGGGTGGAGCCCATGGCAAGAAGCCACCCACATTCAGGCTGAGGCCTTCTACCTCAGTTAAGCCATCCTAGAAACCCTCACTGAATCACCCAGAGATGAGGTTCCATGCTAATTCTAAATCCACCAAGTCAGCAATGAAGATAAACCACCCCAGGTGAGACTAATAGGTCAGTAATTGACACATTATAACTTGAATCAACATTCCTATGTTTAAACCAACCTCCAATTTTTAAGTAGGAGGAAAGTGTTGCTTAAATTTATAGAGAAAAATACTTTAGACTCTGATTTACAGTGCTAGGCAAATAGTGATAATTTTATAATTGTTTGTATCTGCAGAGAGAGTAACATGCTTAGCTTCTATGATAGTTTACTACTTGCTATTAGTTGGTTGACTGATTATTTGCTTTCTGACAGTCAATGCCCTCAAATGCTTTACGTCTTTTGCAGCCCTCTGGAAGGGAATTCACACATGGCAGGTCTGTAGGAACCGGTCTTCTCACATCATGTCATCAGTCTGTCTTTTCTGTTTCCCTCTTTGCTTTTACTTGAAATACACAGGTTCTTTAGGTAGCCCTTTTGCCACCAGGCTTCATGACTGCTAGCATGGAGGTTACAGAATCTGTTGGTCTTTGGGGAGAGTCTGGCATAGCATGCTAGGTAGAGGAGCTTGGACGAGTAGCAGGAGAGGAGGACGAGGGACAAGTCCCTAACACTGTAGTCAAATAACCATTGGGATGAGGAATTTGGAGCAAATCAGTTGTTTCTGTACTTTTCATTTTAAAAACATGCCTTGCTCAACCATCATAGAGAAGCAGATGGGAGCAAACACAGACAGCCACATCCAGACAACATGAATAGGGTGAGCTAAATAGGTTGTCTCCAACAAATCCCTCCCCTCAGGGCTCAAGGAATCCTGAAGAAGAGGAGACAGAATGAGTGTTAGAGCCAGAGTTGAGGGAGGACACCAAGGAAACAAGGTCTTCTAAACATGACACCATGCGAACTCGTAGACTTGAGGCTGCATGGGAAGGCCTGTGGGGGTCTGCACCAAACGGGGTCCAAAAACTGAGAGAAGTGGACACATAGCCCCATTCCTAACCCAGAAGCTAGTGCCAGTTGATAAACACTTGCACATAGAACATTAGTTTTCTCCAAGGGCATCTCACTGTGGAAACAAACCGCTCAAGGGTGAGTCCCATGCCCATGGTCAACAGAAAATTAACTCAATGGCATCTTTGGAAGTTCTTTGTCTTGTAATATTGTGTCAGGACTATTTTTTTATTATTTATTTATTACCTTACAGGTCACAGGTCCTGTGTGTGTGTGTGTGTGTGTACACATACGTATACTGGCATTCAGTTTTGTGTTTTTATGGGGTTCCTGTGAGCTTGAACAAGAGTGTCTCTGTATTTATGTTTGTTTTTATGTTTTTTCTTTGGCTCTTTTCTTCTGTTTGCTTGTTTTATCTTATATTACTTTATTTTATTATTATTTCTTTAATGCCTAGTTTTTTCTAACAAGAGGCAGAAATAGTATGAATCTGGATAGGGAAGGGAGGAGGAATGGGGGGAGAGTTAGGGGAGGGGAAACTGTAATTAGAATACATTGATTCTGAAAAAAAATCCATTTTCAAGAAAATAAAATAAAACTTTTATAAGAACATAGAGAATTTCAGTGTTAAATATATCATCAATTATATTGTCTCGCTTTTCACAATATTGAACTTATCTTCATTTGCATTACTTCTCTTCATTTGCTTTTGTAAATGCTGTACACTAGACTGTATATTTAGTCTGTTGCTGCACGATGTGTTGTTGTTGTTTATTCCCCCGAAAAGGCTTACTGATTTCTTAATGCTGTTATCAAGTGACTTTCTCATCCCATAGCTGTTGGTCTTTCTGTTTCACGGCCATGATATCCTAGTGTCAAAGACACAGATCAGAAAGACACAGTTCGAGGAGCAGGCCACACAATTCAGTCGGTAAAGGGGCCTGTCACATAAGCATCAGAGCCTCGCTTCAACCCTCAGTCCTCAAATAAAAAGGCGGGCCTGGTAATGCGCACTTTGAATTCCCAGTACTCGGGATGCAGAGACAGGAGGATGCTTATGACTTACTAGACAGCTAGCCTAATCTACTCAGCAGCCCCCAGGCCCCAGTGAGAGACCCTCTCCCACAAAACAAACTGGAACCACTCTTGAGGAATGACACAGGACAATGACTTTGGGTACACAGAGACATATGCACACACCCTTGCATTAGGAACACAGAATAGAAATCTTACAGAACAGCACAGAGAAATGGTCTTCTCCCAGTACAGAGAGTGACATTGTATATAATGGTTTAGCAGTGGGACCCTTTTGGTTTCACGATTAGAAAAATGAATAGCCCATGTATACAAGGCAGAGAAATTATGTCCTTTTGTCCCCAAAATCTTGCTGTTTTCCCTCTTGAGCAAAGGCTCCTACAAAGTCACCTTGACCTCCCTGCTACTCAGAAGGGGCCCTGGCTGTAGGAGTCCTGCCTTCAAGGCCCTGGTGACTTCTTGGTAATCTCCCTCCTTCCCACATAGGAGGAAAAGAGCCAGAGCATCTCAGGGACTTTCTGCAGCACACCCTCAGGTGGGACAGCTCCAGCCTTTGAGAGCAAGATGAAAAGGCCTAACAGCGGGAAGAATTTGGGTTCTACTGAGGGAAAATGCCCTGATAAAAGAATTATGAGACCCTGGTGCATATTACCAAGGGAGTCTGTAGAATCCCATTATCTGGTGATTTTAATGAATAAAATGCAACGATTTTTGTAGGATAATTGGTGTGAAATGCTGCCCAGACGCCAAGGGATGAATGAATCCACCTTCACACATCCTTTCAGGCCCCTCAATTCTGTGATGTGTGCATTATATTATTTAGCAGAAATAATAAACTAAATATGCTTTTTTTAAAATGCATGGCATTAACCACCTTTGTGTGTTAATGTAGTACCTGCCAATTACATGCATTAAGGTAAAAGGCTAAAATATACAAATTAAGTTATGAACATAGTGCTACGTTTAGCAGATTAACTGAAAGCCTACAAAGGTTTCAAGAGTGTATTAAATGCATAAAAGCCTTTTCTGTGATCTTCAACTTGGAGGTTATTTTTTTCCCCTAATAGTGCATGGTCTTAGAGTCCAGAATGTGTTCTAAGTACAGCAAAATAAATTTTAATATATACCAAAAAATAAAAGGAATGATCTCTAGGCTACATGCTTCAGGAAAGACAGAGTTAATTTACATGTTAATCTGGGACATAGGTCAACAGACTTTATTGGTACAGGGATAAGCAGTAAATATTTTAGGCTTCATTGAACATGAGGTCTGTGTCTCCTATTTTCAACTCTGCCATGGTCTCATAGTGCCTGGAAAACGGGTATGGTTATGTTCTGATAAAGACTTACTTTTCAGAATGGGCATCAAGTCAGGTTTGATTTACTCATCATGGCATGGAAACTTTCACCTAGTGACACACATTATTTCTGCCACTTGTGAAGGACGAGGCTAAAACATACAAAGGTTATTTTGCTAACTCAAGGTCTCGCAGGTGAATGGATGATGGTTGATTCAAATTAGGCACAATTAAATGTATTTGAACATATACCGATAAAAAGAGGGAGCTGAGAAATTAAGTCATTTGATTCTTTGTTTTCTATTGGGCCACAAAGAATTCCTACCTGAGCAGATTTGAGATGTACCTCTCACACACTCTCATCTGCGAGGCTCTGCCCTGACTGTAGCTCTTCTGAGTATATCATGTTTTCTGTGACCCTGCTCTTCGCAGCAGCTAATTAGGCAAAGGATGGGAACTTGACCTATCTGTACCATTACCAAAAATTTATGACTTGTGTGGTCTGGTGTGAACTGAGTGGATTCCGCTCTTGGGAACTTGATCTTTGAGGAACATGGGAAATTCTTGTCGGGCAGGCTGAAGGCTGGAAGGCTATGTGTGGCAGCTATTTGGAGATAAAGAACAAATATCAATTAGAGATCTGAGGAGGCTGGGGAGATGGCTTGCTAGGGAAAAACACTTGCTATATAGGCATAAGACTTTGAGTTTGTATCCCTAGTGTTCATGCACGAAGTTAGACATGTCTGTAACCTCAGCATGTTGAAAGGGGTAAGTGTAGAGATAGACAGATTTCACTGGACAGTATGTGCACAGGCACATAATCCACATAATTGTTTGCATACAACACACACAGAGATACACACACACTGAGTAGGCAAATAGAAGGAAAGGGGATCCATATAAATGGAGAAAGATGCATTGCTAAAATTTTAATTTTCCAGACCTTGGTTCATCTGTATGCTTGCTTTGAGCTGTGCACATCTGTGTTACATTGCTAAATTAGCTATAGCTGTCCTTTAATTATACCCTGAATGAGACTCTGGGCCTTAAACCCAATGTATTGTGATTGGCTGATGTAGCTACATTTTTTGAAGTTGTTTATTTGTTTAAAGTTACACTTGATTATTGTAGGTAGAGTTTTCCTGTCCTGGCAGCTGCTCCCAAATAACCACTCAGAGGCTTAATATTAATTATAAATGCTCAGCCAATAGCTCAAGCTTATTACTAACTAACTCTTACAACTTAAAATAACCCATGCCTTTTCTTCTGTGTGCTACCCCAAGGCTCGTGACTTTTACCTCTCCTGCGTGTCCTACTTCTTCTCCATCTGGCTCAAGACTTCTCTGACTCTGCCCTTCTCAGCATTTTCTCTGCCCCAAAAATCCCGCCTAGCCACCGACCAATCAGCTTTTTATTAACCATGAGAGAAATACATACTTACAATGTGCAAATATTGTTCCATAGCAGATTACTGAAGTTTAATTTGTTGTTTCTTAGACAAAAGGGGTGAAGAGTGAGGAGGCAATTCTAGAACAGGGAACCCCATTCACTCGTGGGGACCTTCTAGCCCCTTTTCCAAGCCCGCTTCCCTGACAGGCATTTCTAGTTCAGTATTGTAAATTTTATTTTCTAGTCAGTATCTTAACCATATTCCCAGGCTTGCAGGAGCATTTAGTGCACCTGCTCCTCTTCCATTCACTAAATTAAGATGTAAATGCGCTCTGGCTTACTAACATAAATGTGTCGCTTATGACGCACCAAGCCTGGTCTGCTCATCCCCACCTGGTTTCAAGGCAGCCGTGGTATGTGGGTGCTGAAGCTCAATCCGCTTTCCTTTCTCTGAAGTTATGGGTGGGTTGCAAGGTAAGAATGGCTACTTACAAGATACAGCCAGAACTGCAGGTAGGTTGATGTGCTGGAGATAGTCTTCTGACCAAAAGGCAGGGGAATTTGGTTAAGAACCCCCGGCGCTCTGTGGGAAACTCCAACATCATTCACATGCAGCTTTGGAGTGCTTCCAATGAGCAGAGTCCCACAAGGACGTGAGACTGGCATCCTCCTTTGGTTTGGACCTTCCCTGTCTCATCTTTTTTTAACTTCCAGTGTCACCCCTAAATCAAGTGTGTTCATGATATGGAGTCTTGCTTCCTCCACTTTATTGAGGTTTTATAGTGTTGAACAGGACAGCTCTTAGAGCTGATCCTGCACATCTCCTTGTTTCAGAGCTGAGGAAAATAAGGCCCAGAACCATGAAATCGTGCTTCCAAATCCGAAATTCCTAACAGAGGTAAAATTAGAATAAAATCAAATGGCTTTCACTACAAGGGTCTCAGCTTACAGCTTTCAAAGCTAAATATAATGTTCGACTTTTTCCTCTTTCATGTATTTTTTTTCAAATGTTATCTATAAAGCCACAGGTTCTGATATGCTTCCGTGCAAGCCCCATGTTGGCTTGGAATCATGTGGCATAGGGGCTATTGTTATAGTCCCAGAATAGAGTCTGGTGTTTTCAGGGCACAAATGGAGCTTTAATCTGTGATGTTCTTCTACTAGACAGATTGTATGGGGCAAGAGGCTGAACTCTCATCAATCCTACCCCATGAGCCTCAGATGACTGCACACCCTACAGGATCCCTCTTTGTACATGGAAGCTGTACAATTAGGCACATTAATAACCAAGCTCTCCAAGAACATCTCTGTGTCAGATCAATCCAAGCCTTAGCACGGCAGCCAGAAGCATTTTCTTGGAGGCTTCTCCTTGACTCTCACTTATTTTCTCACCAATTGCTGGCCCCACTTCTCTGCCCTGGATCCAACCCCATTATCAGAGATGCCAGGGAAGGCTGTGCAGTGGGGTTGTCTGTAAATGAACAACACAGCGAGCGAGAAGCAGATACTGTGACACCCGACAGTGTCTGTTGAGTTCCCACACCCAGAGAACTCGGTGCTCTCCGGGGGCGTTTAAGCAAACACAAGGGACTCCACAGCAGAGAGGGTTCCTGGACTAGCGGGTGGAGAGGGAGCGGCTGTGCTTCCTAAATAACGTGTAAAGATACCGACAGGCTCCCTTGTACGCATGTGTGCTTGTGAGTCATGCACATGGTGCCTCAAGTCCAACTTCGGGTATCTTCCTCCATCAATCTTTGCCTTGCTTATTGAGATTCAGTCTCTCACTGAATCTGAAGCTTGTCACTGGCTATACTGGCTGGCCAGCAGGTCCCAGGGATCTTCCTGTCTGCCTTCCAGTGCTGGCAATACAGATGTGTTCCACTGCTCCCAGCATTTGCATAACTGTTAGAGATGGAACTCAGGCTCTCATGCTCGCATGGTGGAACCCTTTCTGAGCATCTGCCCCATGCAGGTTCACTTCATGGTGTGTCTAAAGACGATTGAGGCTCTGGGGAAGGAAAATGAATGAATGCAGATACCAACCAGAGAATTCATACATGGGCTCTTGCCAAAGGTGACCTTTTAGGACATTCACGGAACTTAATGGTGTTAAACAATCAGTCCTTGTTTTGCTGGAATGTGCTTTGTGAGGCTGAGGCCTGGAGCATATTAGAGTACTCTTGAAACACCCCAGAAGAATCTGACGGCCATCAGCCATGTTAATAGACTCCCCATCAGTCCTGATTTCTCTTTGTTGCAATTGAGTAAGCAGAGGTGAATCCCAAATGATTTTGCTCCCATTCAATGCTACAAACAATGTAAATGCATCGCCTAAACACCTATCAGTTAGCCGAATAGCTTGATTTTGTCCTAGTAGCTTTGACTAATGGTCCTTACCTACAAATACAGACATTCTTGCTTGTTGCTTTCTTCCTGCAGAACTTAACTTTCTGGATTTTTCCCCAGCCTAGAAACTTCTCCCTTTTTCATTTAATTCTTGCCTTACTTTGTATTTCCCCAAAGCCAAGTCCGAGTCAGGGTTGCTAAACCTTGGCGCTGCTGATTTTTGAAGCTGGGTAAGGTTTTGAAGTTGAGGGTCCTGAGCACTGCAGCATGTAGAGCAGATGTGTGGGCTCCAGGCTCTAGGTCTACCCATAAACACCCACAGTGCCCAGATAGGGCCAGATGTGGCATGGAGAAAAAAAACACTGTCCTGAGTCAAAGGTTCAGTGACAAGTACAGGGCCATTGGAAACCAGGTTAACAAACAGTGGTGGGGAAATGTGAAATACACTAGGGTTCTCCAGTAGGGAGAGGGACAGACAGAGAGATAGGAAAGGGGCAGGGAGCAAGGAAGCAAAGGAGGAGTAGATGGAAAAGGGAAGGGAGCAATGGAAATGGACTGATTTTAAGAATTTGGCTTAAGGGCTGAAGAGATGGCTCAGCGGTTAAGAGCACTGACTGCTCTTCCCGAGGACCCAGGTTCAATTCCCAGTACCCACATGGCAGCTCACAACTGTCTGAAAATCCAGTTCCAGGGGATCTGACACCTTCACACCAATGCACATAAAATAAAGTTAAATAAACCATAAAAGAGTAAAAAAAAAGAAAAGAAAAAAAAAGAATTTGGCTCAAATGTGGAGTCTAATATCTACAGGGAAGACTGGCAGGCTAGACCCAGGGGAGAGCTGATATTTCCTGCTTGGTTCAAAGGGTGACTTCTCACTCTCACCAAGACTGATATACTATGAGATGAGTATTAATCTCTTTTAAGGGCAGCATATAACCAGATCACCTTCTTCTAGCCCCTACTCTTAATGGTTTTACCACCTCTCACATTGCCCCATTGGAGGCTGTTTCCACAAAATAAACCCTTGCAGGAAAAAAAATCAAACCATAACATGTTGAGGGACCCCTTTCTTCCTTTTAATGGGTGAATTGTACTCCACTGCATGTATAAGACATTTTATTTATCCATTTGTCAGTCAGTGTGCACGTGGACTGTACCCATCTTTTGCCTGTTGTCAGTAAAGCTGCTGTCAACGTGAGTTTTAAAATATCACATGACCTTATGAAAGTCCCTGCTTTTTTTTGAGTATACATCTAGATGTAGAATTCTTTTGTTGCTTTCTTAAACCTTTAATACAAAGCAAACTCATGTCAGAGATGATGTGCAAAAGAGAAAAACGATAGGAAGTGAAGGCTGGGAAGTTGGTCAGTTGGTAAAGTGCTTTCTACACAAGCATTAGGACCTGAGTTCTATCCCCAGAAGCTTTGCTAAACTGTTGGGTGCAGCAGCCCACACTTATAATACCAGTGTTGGAGAAGTGACAGGAAGGAGGTCCCTGGGACTCACTGGATAGCAAGCATCTTCTAGTTGGTGAGCCCCGGGTCAAAAAAGACAAGTGGATGTCTCTTGAGGAAGGACTTCCAATGTTGACCTCTGGCCTACATAAAAACATGCATATAGACACACAGACACAGACACAGACACACACACACAGACACACAGACACACACACACACACACCCTACAAACAAAGTGCTGGGAAGAACAGTCATTGTCTATTTTTAGCATCTGCCCATCAGTCTCCATGAACCAGGTCCCCACCTGAGCTCTGAATCTCAGACATCAGTGAACTGTTCCTGGGCACACTTCTCTGTTCTAACAGTAGTTTTGTCTGCCTCTCCTCTGCAACTTTCTGCAAGATCTTAAGTGAGTTGTCCTCCCAGTTGAAGGCAAGAACATCGCCTGGCAAAGCCCGTGACGGACTAATTTTTTTAAGTTACCCGAGTTCTATGCCTTAATTCTCTAGCACTTTCTGTTTTCCCTTTGTCTCTGGGAGTTTTGCAGCAAACCACTGTTTAGCAAAGAGAAGCCAGATTCAGAGCAGGCCAAGCCCTAGTGAGAGGCGGCTTCTTTTTGTTGTTGCTACCAGCATCACAGGCCACCTGACCAGACCTGCCAAGTTTTTTGGATTTCATAGAGGAGGTTTTTATTCTATCTGCTTGTCTGCACTTGTACACAAAACCTGTAATTATATAATAGGTGAACTTACTGTGTGCCATTGTGCTTGCTTTTCTTTTTTTAAACCCGCTGAATTGGTCCTTTTTATATTGTGAGCCTATTGTTACCTTTAAAATTGTTGCCGTTTCCTTTCCTCTGGTTTCTGATACTTCTGCCTTTGCACCAGCAACTAAATATTTATGTTTTTTTTAAAAAAAAATCCTTGAATAGATCATTTATCTAGAGAATCATGAAATGTTATCAGAAACATGCAGTTGGAAATATTCAGATGAGAGCAATGACTCCAAGCTAGAGTCGACGCAAAGCCAGAGAAACTTGTAAAGGAAATGCAGAAGAGAAAGCAAATACAAATCACATGTCTCAATTGACTGTGCAAGCAAGGAAAGACACGGTCAAGAACAGTGTGATGGTTAATACTGATTGACAGGTCCGAGAGTCACCTAGGAGACATGCCTCTGAGCATGCATATAAAGGAGTGTCTAGATTACTTTCCTTTAGTTAGGATGACTCAACCTGAATGTGGGTAGCACCATCCTGAGTGTTGTGTTGAAGACGGAATGCAAAGGAGAAAGGGGCTGAAAGCTTTCATTGCCCTCTGCTTCCTGACTGTGAAACAATATGGCCAGCAGCCCCCTCCTCCTGCTGCCATGTCTTCTCTGCTCTGATATGCTCTCAAACATTAGCTGTAATCAACCCTTCCTTTCTTAAATTGATTTTATCAGTATTTTGTCACAGCAAGGAAAACTGTAGCTAATACATTAACTGTTGCATGAATCTGCAAAATCATAGATGTCTTCAGATACTGACTGGATCCATTTAGAGTGACTATTTTTCAAGACTCAATCTTCCTATAAAGCCAATCCCCTCCAATCAACCAAAAGGCCAGGAGTCCCTTAGAGATGTCTTGATAGAAAGAGAGACGTGCCATCCTGAGACCCATGACCCAGGAGAATATAACTGCAAATTTTATTAATAAAGTATGGAGGCAAAAATCACTTCTCATGATTTAGCATCTATGCTAAAAATGAAAAACAAAACTACAGTGTTTTATCATGTATCGGGGGGCTGGAATTAAATATAACAGATGAACCTGTAGCTGATCGTTTCACTCCACTTTAATTCCCTGCATGGCTCCTGGCAGCTCACCTGTTTATCTGTGGGTGAGCATCAAAAATGCATCATGAGAAGTTACAAGGGAGAATCAACTATAGAACTTAGTCCCAACCTGTTCAACTTGTATGACCCCTCTGGGTGAACCTGATAGTGCCTTTATTTTCAGTTACCTTACCTGGAGCTCAGGTATATAAAATAGATAAAAAACCAAATTCATTAGCTGTTGCTGTGCAGGGAACCAGAACCTCTTTGGATCAATTGTCTGTTCACAACCTGCCCTGGAATTTAGGATTTTGCAAAATACAGATTAAAGAAGGTAGCTGCCAAAGGAAACAGATGCTGGAAACTTACAGGTAGGCCACAGCCTCATGGTGATACATAGATGAATAGAAATAGGTTATTTAAGATGTAAGAGTTAGTTAATAAGAAGCCTGAGCTAATAGGTCAAACAATGTTGTAAGTAATATAGTTTCTATGTGATTATTCAGGTCTGGGCAGCCAGGAAACAAAAGCAGTCTCTTTTTACAGGGTTCTCTCTCTCTCTCTCTCTCCCTCTACTCCCTCCCTCCCTCTCTCTTTCTCCTCTCTCATACATCTGAACATTGATGCCATTTATAGATTTAAAAACTTGACCTGTGTCAACTATGGGCTTCCATCTGCACACATGTATACATGCACCTGTACATACCCATGCAGCCACACATGTTTGCTGTGGCTACATGAGCAAAAAACCAAGCACACATACACATGTAGAAAAAAAAGAGAATGAAATACAGTAGAAGTTTCTCAGTAATCTTTACAATATGGAGAAAAGTAGGGAGTGGAGAGGGTAAGAGGCAATTTAACTACATAATACTCTAGAAACTGCTGATTGTGTCCACACATTTTCTTTTGTAGAGCGCCTAGCCTCCCACCATCTCCTCTGCTTGGTTTCCATATTTCCACCTTTAAATCTACATTAATACAGTGGATGTCAGGAGAAAAGCAAGGCAAAGCTTCCGCCTTTTAAAGAAAGTAAAGAGAAAAATGGTAGAAACCTTGTTTTTTTTTTATTTCTCTCTGTCACATAGTAACATAGAACAACATGGGATAAAGTTCTGTCCTAGGAAAATCATGTCCTCCAGGCCATTGGGGAGAAAGAAAAAAAAATGTTCTCAGTAGAGTTAATCCCTACCTCTGGGCTTCCATGTAATTTTGTTTTATCTTAGTTTTAAGACACTTGATATTTGGTTTGAATGATAATTTAAGGATAAACTAGCCTTATTTTCCTATTATATCACAAACCCCTCAAGGGCAGGGACTTTTCCATAAGGAACTCTAAATAGTTTATAGGGCTAAATTTGTTGACCAGAACAGTGTAACTATGCCAATTCTTCATGGCAAAGTTAATTGAGGAAAATCCTAATCTCTTATCTTCTAAAAGCAGAGTTGGCAAATTGCAGCCTATGGGCTACACGTGTTTGTAAATAAAGTTTTATTAGAACACAATCATGCTATTTTTAAAATTATTGTCTAGAGCTGTTTAACAACAGATTAGTTCCAATAAAAGCCACATGGCTCATGATGCCAAAAATATCTATTATCTGGTCCACTGTAGAAAACATTTAACAACCAATGGCTTAAAATCAAGGTAATTTAATACATGTAAATATATTCTCCTTGTTGTTGAGTTACTTTCAAAAATGTCTATTTTTTTAAAAAATATTTACTGTTGATGCTTTCCTTTTAAAAAATTGTCATATCAGTCATTTCAAGTAGGTGTGGGATTAATTTGCTCATTCTAATTAATTATCCTAAGCTGTCACTGGGTTTTCAACTATACAATGGGAAGCATGATTTTCCTGTCTACGTTGTGTTGACCAAACATCTTGGGGCTGGAGAGAGGAGTCAGCAGCCTAGAGTAGGTACTGATCTTGCAGAGGACTCAGGTTGCACTCCTAACACCCATATTGAGTGTCTCACAACCAATGATGACTCCAGTTTCAGGGACTCTAATATCTTCTTCTGGCCTCCATGCACACATGCACACATGTGGTGCACATACAGTAAAGCAGATACATGCACACATACACACAAAGATTTTTTAATCTAGGATGATTTATCAAAATACTAATTTATGTTCAAAAACCTCATGTTAGTTTCCATCTAAATTACTTAGAGGAGACATGGTTATGGTAACTAAGAAAGGGAACATTGGCCTGCTTTCAGGAAAGACTAGTTCTCTTACCAACTACTGGCCTTACTCATAGTCAGGTTTTTCATTTTGTTTTCTTCCCTCCTTTCTCCCTAGATAAACTAAATATTTCCACATGCAACAAGGTCACTTTGGGCAGGTGCACATTAACCTATGACGTCCCACCGCAATTTGTTGCCAAATAAGAGCCCTGTATTTTTAAGCTTTCATGTGTTAACTCTAGCAAGTGCTCCGCCTGCTTCATTCATGTGGTGCTGGATTGGTTATCATTGCTCTAAGATGGGCTATCCTGATACTGAACACATAGCTCATATGTTCAATACTGAGCGTTAATAATCATATAACAGAATCTTGTTGATAAAGAATGATGCCCCAAGGCACAGAAAGCTGCTTCTCCAGTGGAAATAGACCTCATTTAGAAGTGGCATATCCAAATTTCAGTGGCGAAGACAATATATGGCAAAGGACTGCCAATGCGCTTCACTTGGAAAACCCATAAAGGTCATGAAATCATCACCTTTTGCCGTCAACCTCATGGGAAGCCCATAGCATCTTCTAACTCATTTCTCCTCATAGCCAATTTGTGCCCTGCACCACAGTTCTGCACCTCTTTCTGATTCTTTAGTCTCTGATTCCACTTGTTTCTTTCTACATAACATTTAGTTCGGAATCTAAGGAGATCGTAGGACTTACATTGGCATTCACGCATTTGTAACAGTGCCCAGAAAAAATGTTAAATAATGAGTTGGTTAAGCTTTAAGTATTCAAAAGTAAGATTCAAGAAAGAAATGAAAATTCGTATCAGAATTCAGAAGGGCATGGTGACCTTTTTGACAGAAGATACATTAGGAGGAGAATATCCAGCCCCTCCTTCCCCCAACACCCCACTTCAATTCAACAACATCTAAACTTCTCAATACTGGAAAGTAGTCTCATAGTCTCATAGTTGGGATGATCCAGTAAGAAAACTTAGCATAGGTTGTATTCTCCCTGCCTGTCTTATAGCTTGGAGACACTGATTTTAATCTGAAGTAATTACTGTTATCCAGTGTCATTCACACATAATTAACCTTAAATTATAATAAATTAACATGGTTTGCCCTGTTCATGAAGTGAAGTGACTCTAATACTGTTTTTTTCTCTTTCTCTCTTGTATTTCATACAGAAATACTTTGAAGCTTTCATTCTACTAGAAACGACCTACTCTGGAATGTCAGCTAATAGTGAAGAGAGATAGTGGTGGATGGCTGGTCAACCAGATAGAGTTACAAGGCACAGTCTATGACTACTGTATACTTTGCTTTCTTTGTGGCATTCCAATTCTTAGCTCTGTCTTTCTCATTATCTGTTCTCTGGGTATATATAGAAAGAGACCCAATATGAGGAAAATAAACCAAACAAATTAATGTGCCTCCTTAAGTAGTAAAAGAATTTAGAATAATAATCCTAAGTTTGTTCCTCAACAGACAGACAAACACTCACACACATACACACACACACACCACAAAACATCAGTACAAACTTCAAATAGGTAGGAGAATAGGACACAGCAAAGATACAACGGTGCGTAAATCTTCTAAGCACTAAATACTTAATACAATTGTAGAAGGAGATGGCTCTTTCATTTCTTGGCTACCCAGATCTGAATAATCACACAGAAACTATATTACTTACAAAACAGTTTGGCCTATTAGCTCAGACTTCCTATTAACTAACTCTTAAATCTTAAATTAACACATTTCTATTAATTTATATTTTACCATGAGGCTCATGATTTGTTACCTCTTGCTTCTCGAGTTGCTACATGGTATCTGCCTCCTTTGGCAGCTGCATGGCATCTCTTTGACTCCACCTACTCTCTCTATATTATCTCTTCCAGTCTGGCTATATTCTGCCCTGCCATAGGCCAAAGCAGCTTCTTTATTAACCGATGGTAA
>LOJH01024255.1:0-14317 GCA_001685095.1 Ellobius talpinus | reverse complement strand
GCTATATTCTGCCCTGCCATAGGCCAAAGCAGCTTCTTTATTAACCGATGGTAAGAAAGCATATTCACAACATACAAAGGGAATCCCACATCATCTCCCTTTTTCTGTCTAAATAAAAAGGAAAGTTTTAACTTTAACATAGTAACATTACATATAACAAAACAGGTTCAAGTAAGAATTACAGTTATAATATTTAGTCTATTTGTAGCTGGCAAAATTAAAGAAAATATACTATCATCTATTTTATCTTTGTGAGTCTAAAAACATATCTAATTTAACTTTTATCATAACTAAGGAAAGCTCTAACTATCCATTTTCAACTCTTCAAAGACTTCAGGATATAATATTACCTAAGTAAACACAAAGTGCATTGTAAGCAATTTCTAAAACTTTAGAATTGACAGAGACATCTTGCTGCCTAGACAGTCACTTGAAGCTCTTCTGTAACACTGGGGCATCCATTTTCAGCCTATAGGCCCATAGTATCTGGCAGACTTTTCCATGAAGCAGAGATTTGAAGATCTGTTCTGCCTATATTGGCAGTTTGTCAATCACTTCTTCTATAGAATGTCTGGCAGTTTCTTCAGTGAAGCAGGAACCCTGATGGACCATTTTATCTTTTAGATTGTTCAGCAGTCATTTTTTTATGGGTCCAGTTCATACAGCATAGCATCAAGGAGTCTAGGTAAGAGCATTTTCTTTACCAAATCACCAGCCTTGTTACATTGAAGACAAACTCCAAAATGAGTTTCTTCGAAGTGCATCAACCTCTTTGAAGTAATGGGTGCTGCCATAAGGAGACATGTCTCACTGTTGAGAAAAGACTAAGTTCTTAAAACATTTTAAATGCCATATTCCATAGGTCTTTGAAGTGTTGAAGATTACCTATCTAACTGAAATATATCTCTATATATCTAGAAAACCTAACTACCAAGGCTACAAGTTTGACTATTATAAATGACTACCTATTAATCAGCAATTTTAACTTATAGATTACAGTTTTTAAATGAGCTGTCTAAATATAATACCTTAAACAAAAACAGAAATACATATAACAAAATTGACCTTAAATCTGTATCAATAGACCAAGATCCATANTGAAGTGTTGAAGATTACCTATCTAACTGAAATATATCTCTATATATCTAGAAAACCTAACTACCAAGGCTACAAGTTTGACTATTATAAATGACTACCTATTAATCAGCAATTTTAACTTATAGATTACAGTTTTTAAATGAGCTGTCTAAATATAATACCTTAAACAAAAACAGAAATACATATAACAAAATTGACCTTAAATCTGTATCAATAGACCAAGATCCATACCAATGCAAAGTATTCATTTTTTATCATATTTCCATTATTTTTTTAAAAAAGATTGACTGTGACCATTAATGATTTATACCCAATACTTTTTGAATGAAAACAAACATTTATAAACAACCATTGGAAATTTGGGTGTAGTTTTCTCCAAACTGCATCCTTCCTTTTGTTGGGTGAAGTATTTTTAGATTTCATGGAGAACTTTCAGGGTATCTTGTTCCATCAAACCACATTAGGCTGAAATGAATCCACAAGTTCTCATCTTCTGTAGAAACAAAAGCAGAACCTGTTTTCCAAAGCAACATATCCTTAGACCTAAATTTTGAAGTTAAGATACATTTATGTTGCTTTAACTTAGCAGCCCACAGAAACAAATGTCTCTTTGCAGTCAAAAAATTCAAAGAAAACAATAATCAACATAATACAGACTTTCTGCTTATTTTCTATCTTTATGTGGCTTATTTTTCTTTACTTCTTTAATTTATGATTGTACTCTTTTATGTTACTTTTATTGTCTCTTTAAGGACTTTATTTATTTTATAACTGTCTATATTCTTTTTTCTCTCTCTCCCAAGCCTACATACATTTTTAAACACATTGTGTCATGTTTAGTGGTCTTTTATGTCTGAATCTGTCCTGTTGTGTATATGAAATCCTTTTTTGACAAGGAGCATTTTAAAATGGTAAGCAATGTGGTTGCAGCAGCCCCAAATGCTGGATCCACCTCTCTTGGCCTTTCAATATGATCGAGGTACATTTACTGCCAGCTCTGGGATTGCTGGGTGGGAGCTGTGCTCAACACCTCAACTCTGGGACTATAACCCCTTTCTGTCTGAGTAAAAGCTAAATCTACCAAGCAGTGTACTGCACAGCCTAGAAATATATCCGTGTATGGTGGTGGGAATCCGCCATGCTTTCCTGCCCGTGCACGCCTAGCAGACCCCATTCAGCTGTTTACCCAGGTGGGGGTGCTGAGTGGCAGGCATGCTCTCAGCTACTTTCCTTCTAACCCCGAGCAGGCATACAAGCATCTTGTCCCGAATGTATGGCTGGCCACATGGGTCAGCCCTAAATATCTAGGCACCATTTTGTAGATGCTCTTTCATTTCCCAGCCACCCAGACCCGAATAATCACACAGAAACTACATTACTTAAAACACTGTTTGGTCTATTAGCTCAGGCTTCTTATTAACTAACTCTTACATCTTAAATCAACCCATTTCTACTAATTTATATTTTGCCACAAGGCTCATGATTTGTTACTTCTTGTTTCTTGAGCTGCTGCATGGCATCTACCTCCTTTAGCAGCTACATGGTGTCTTTTAGATTATGCCTACTATCAATCTCTTTCAACCTGTCTATATTCTTCCATGCCATAGGCTGAAGCTGCTTCTTTATTAACCAATGGTAATAAAACATATTCACNTTAGCTCAGGCTTCTTATTAACTAACTCTTACATCTTAAATCAACCCATTTCTACTAATTTATATTTTGCCACAAGGCTCATGATTTGTTACTTCTTGTTTCTTGAGCTGCTGCATGGCATCTACCTCCTTTAGCAGCTACATGGTGTCTTTTAGATTATGCCTACTATCAATCTCTTTCAACCTGTCTATATTCTTCCATGCCATAGGCTGAAGCTGCTTCTTTATTAACCAATGGTAATAAAACATATTCACAACACACACAGAGGGGAATCCCATATCATACAATGACAAGTTCATACGGAGCTAATAACAATAGATATCACAATAGATAGATAGATGATAGATAGATAGATAGATAGATAGATAGATATAAAAGTTAGATATAGATAGACAGACAGACAGAGACAGTGGATGGGTAGGTAGAACAGTAACTGACTGTGATTGATAAACATCCAGATCTGGGTCTGGAACTCTAACTCCAGGTTTTCTTATTTCAAAATTATAAATTGGCAGTTACTTCAATGGAGTATCTCCCCACGGAAAGTTTCCTACATAAAAACTCATCCCAGATTACGAAAGCCTCAGTAAAATTCACTTGTTGCTGAAATACTTGTGGCTGAATGGAGTTTTGAAAACAAAAATACCATTTTTCTCTTCCAGGTAGGAATGAAACAACCCCTTTATTGTCAGAATTTATTTTCCCCCATCAGTTGTGCATGCCTCCTGTATGTCACTGATACATAGTACCTCCTATCGTATTTTCTCTGACTGTTGTCTCAAGATGAGGTCAAAGGACATTAGATACCCGAGACTAACCCTGCAGGAGTGAATTAATGTCAGTGTTGAAGGAGTCTATAATCATATGATTAAATGGCTTTCAGGAGGCCACACAGTGTGCTGATGACAGAATCATGAATGGAATCTAGGAATTCTGACCATTTGTCTTGTTCTCGGTGCACAAATGATCCAGTCTGTTGTTAGTATTTAGTAAAGGTTGCTGAAAGCCGTCCATTTGCTGGTATCATGAGGGAGTTTTTGAAAATCTCCAGTGGAAATTTCAGTGGTGATTTTCTAAGTTCTGAAAGAAAACATAAGATATGTGTGGTTACGGATGCAGGGCTGCTGTCAAGAGGTAAGGCTGCTGCACCTTGGATAGTGTGCTAAAACAGCTCTCACTAAACTGAAATGTTTGTCACCTTCAAGACCCTAGTCCATGGAAGGATAAATAAATATTGATACCAAATGTGAAATTATGACAATACAGTAGGTAGCTAAGAGTACAGCCTATAGAGTCAGGCCCCCTGAGATAAAATAGTTCTTTTTCACCAATTAGCTTTTTAATCTTAGTTTGGCATTACTCTTTTGTGAGGCCTCTCTCTACTCACAAATTCTGGTTGCTATGCTTGTTGTAAAGATAACATAAAATGATGCATTTAAAAAATACCCTATGTAGGACAGAATGTTTGAGATTCCTACTGCAGTGTTATCATATTTGGAGATGTTTCTCAATCTCCGCACACAAATAGCTGAGCAACTAGAGAACAAAATGTGGACAGTATTTTTAATACAACTCAGCGAACAAGCTATCAACAGAAGCTCCAAAACAGAAGACAAGGGCACATCATCCAAAGCCACAAACTAAGCCCTCAGAGTCATCCACTCAAAATCCAAGGGATCCTCTACTAACTGGAATCACTAGGGAGGTGCCCAGGAGTTTTAGTGAGCATGTATACACATATATAAACAAAGCTGTATGCTATAACAATACAGGCAGCAGGATGAGAACACAGCCATTGCAGTTGCGGATGGCTGGGTGAAGTTTGTTCTAAGACAGCTGTGTTTATGATATAGCATAATGCAAATGAGTAGTTATGTGAAATTCTGTCATCCCTCATGTACCTAGCACCAAAATCTACATTCTAGAATTTCAGCAAGTAAGAAATGATAACGGCAGACAGAAAAATTTGTATCCCTGATTGAACTGGAAATATCAATACGAATTCACATGACATTCTATATAGATGCACATCCTAAGATTATATATATATAATATTTAAATCTAGAGCAGCTCATTTTCTTCTCTCTCTTGCTATATATATTTACAATGTATTTGTATTCCCTGGAAAGTTGTAGAAATGGTATTCACCACTAGAGTGCTGGGTGTCTTACCCTACTGAATGAAACTTAGCCTTCTTAGAGAAAAATAGCTGTTATTAATATTTTTAATAAATACACTTTCTCTATGGACCTATCATTTTTGATATCTTCTATAAGATTTAATTTACTGTCCTTTATAATTATATTTTGCCATAGAGAAACCTGGAATTATCAACTTTAAGGATGTAAAAGTCAATTAGACATTTGATTTTAATTTTTTCTATTGAGACTGGGTCTTGCTATATAGCCCAAGCTGGCCTTTAGCTGCCAAGTATTGGATTTAGAGTCATACAGCACCAGGTCTGGCTTTGTCTTTCATTTCAGTTCAAATTTCCTGTTTGATTAGTTATGGAAACAAAAAAATTAAATTTAAAAACATTAAAAAATTATCCAACTAAATTGTGGTGTATTGCCAAAGTGCGCTATATATTTTTGCACTACATGTTCACATTTATTAAACTGAATAAACTTATGGAGAAATGTCAGTGACTATCCGTCCACTTGCAGAAGAAAACAATGTAAACTACATGAAGTAGCTCGAAACTAAGGTCCACATTCTTGGAGCAGTGCTCGCTCTTGCTGCCCTCCACCAGGCCTGGCTTTTTAAGTGCCGTCTTTGGTGATTGAACTCAGGACCTTGTATTTGAAAAGCAAGCACTTTCCAGATTAAGCTATCTCTCCAGCTAAGAACGCCTGTTCCTTTTGTGTTATACCACCTCTGTTTTGAAAAGATATTGGAATACGGTTGTGTAAAGGATCTTGACATAGGAAGACTACTCTTGATTAATACATTAGACCCTGGGTTTTTTGGGGTTTATTTTTTTTTGTAAAGTTCCTTCTTCAAGGGCGGCTGCAGGTCGTAGTAAGAGACAGAGATAAGATGACAGGAAGTTGGATAGACTAGGGGGGCTACAAGTCAAGTACAGTGGGAAACCTCTAGAAACTCCAAGATATAAGCCTTTGGAAGGGGTGTGACCCTACTGTGGTCTTTATTTTCATTCTGTAATATTCATTGCTGTCATGAAGCATATATGACTCTTTCAGCCAGCAAATCTGGCTGTTTATCTCAGCAGCCATAGGAAATTGATACAGAGACATCTTACAAGACACCCAGCCACTTGTCTTCAAAACTGCCAAGAATTGTCTCATATTGGCAAGACGTAAGAGAGACACGGCAGCTAAACCACTTGCGGAGCACTGGAGGAGGAAAAGAACATCAATTGGATCACTGGCAAAAATTGAGGAGCATGTCAGGTGACTTTGAACACAGTGCTGCGGTGGGCGGTAGGTGATCTTACTGTGAAGAGCAACTGGCTGTACTTCTGTGCAAGGATGGTTTTTAGTGGTGAGGACTGAAGCAGGGCTGCATGCACACTTCGACCCTAGACTGAGCTGTACCATGGCCTTGGTGAAGAATTTTGCAAATCTGAAATTACTTTTAAAAAGAAAAGGTATTTTTCAAAGAAGTACTACAGATAAAGCCGTGAAACCCCACGTCATTTCCTTCACCATTCAATGAGTAGTTAATACCGATTTACCAGGGACTGTGCACTGAGCATTCCGGTATACCTCCCCAGATAGTATCTACAACAGTGGTTCTCAACCTGTGGGTCATGACCCTTTCAGGGATGAATGACCCTTTCACAGAGGTTGCCTAACACTCGTTATGAAGTCTTATGATGTTAACAGTAGCAAAATTGCAGTTATGAAGTAATAACAAAAATAATCTCACGGTTGGAGGTCACCACAACATGAGGAACTGTGTTAGAGGGTTTCAGCATTAGGAAGGTTGAGAACCACTGATTCCAGAATGATGGGTTATTGTGAAGATGTGTAGTGCAGAGGCAGGTAGAGGACTTAGCCTAAGGCTTAGCCTAAGGCCTCATGACCAGGGAGTGGGTCCCAGTCTGGCATCTACGCTGTCTGCAAGAGACAAACATGAAAAAGTGAATTTCAGTGCTTAATCAGAGTGGAGCCTTTTACCATTTAGAAATATTTGCTCATTTCCTGCTCTCTCTATCTGTGATCCAGATAGGTGCCATTGACGGATAGCTGAACACCAAGAGTCAAGTCATTACTGCAGTTACACATCCGCCTGATGAAGAAAATAACCCGGAATTGAGGGTTCTACAGATTGAAGGGGATTTGTCTATAGAATTGTCTGTGTTTTTCCATCGCTTCTCCTAGCAAACAAACTTGTTGGTTGTTCAGCAACTGGCCAAAGTTGTTTGAAGCTCCCTATTCTCCCCACTTTCCTCAAAACTTCCGGAAGTCCTGTCTTACTCAGTGTGTGACGTGTTATCCCCACGGTTGCTCTCTAAGGTGCCCACCTCTTAGGCTACATACGACCTTGTGGCGTGCATCTAAGAGGCCTGCAGAAGTTTGGGGAGGAAACCATGAGGACTGGAACCCAATGTCCTAGAACTCAGATCACAGCGGCAATCTGATACGGGAAGTGGAAAAGAAGTGGGAAGGAGGAGACATCCGACACTGCCTACAAGCATTTGAGCCCCTGAGGGGAGAAGACATGTTACTTTCCTTGCCTTATGTTGAATGAAGCATATGGCCAGTGCTCAACAATCATAAATAATTAGCCATATTGGATTCACATGTTTGATTCACCATATGTAGAGATTAAAATGTGCCCCCGAAAATAAGTTTCTGAAAAGAGATCCTTGGATATTTTCTGGTAGATACTGCAAATCACAGCGTTTTCTTTCTTCCTATTATTATTTTTACAGAATCTTGCATAAGTTAAATTTATACCATTTCCCCCTTTCATTATACAATAAATTCCTTTCTTGTAGTATAAAGACCTGTAAAGTTGCTACATTTAGAGTCTTTCTGCATACAAGTGTCCCCAAACAGACATGGATAGGGCTAGATCTAGCTATTTATCTATATGTAATATAGAGACCAATTATTCACTGGTAAATCTGTGAGTTTCATTTTCCCACACAGCACACTCACTTTAATGGCATACTTTCTAATCTCATTTTGCCTCTTTGCCTCAGATATTTCTGAATTCACATTTCCTTCCCCTTGTCTGTATTTAAAAATAATAATAATCATTTTATACACCTATTACAAATAACAATACCTGGTCTCTGATTGAATCCTAGCATTGCAATTCATTCTCAGGGTTCGGCTGCCATTCATTCATGGCTCAAGCAACGCTCTCATTATATATGACATCAGCAGAAACTCTCAGTTCAATTGCAGCCTTTTATTTAATTAGGGACTCGGTATTATTTGGTTTGGAGTATCCAGAATTAAAAATAGCCCCTTCCACTGTGTAATGGGAAAGGAAGAAAACTTTGAATATATATTCTAATTGATATTTTTAATGCTTACTCTAAAAGCAATCAAAACTTATGTTAAATATTAATTATAGTATTTCCCTCAGCCTTTGTGCACCTTGATTTATGGCTGCCCTTTTGGGTTCACTTTTAATTACATTACAGGAAAACAAAGGCTATTTTCATGGAAAGAGTTATTTAGCACAGACAATACTTTGAATGGAAGTGGTTATACTGAACTTTATGTTAAACTTAATTTTCAAAAGCATATTTAACACAGTTTGCCAGGCTTTGTAAAAAAAATTATTTTTCCTTCCTTTAACAACATACCTCTCTGGTCTCTATATTAGAAATCAGGGACAAAGCTCATAAAGGAACAAAGACCCAAAATCAGGGATGGTCTTTTAAAAGAGGTACAGTTTCAAAGACTCCCAAAGATATAAATCAAAGTGCTTTTGAATACAGAGAGCATTCTAAAAAGAATATTGAACTGTTTGCTTAAAATCTCACATTATTTCCTGCTTTTTAAACCCTCTTCCTTTTTGAAGGCTGCACCAGCTAGGGACAAAAGGAATATTTTCATGCAAAAATCAGGGCCAGGTACAGAGGCACAGTCAGAGTCTATTTCAAGTAGGGACAGGAATTTAATTCAAGTTATTCTCTGCTTTATTCCACGTTTAGCAGATTTGAAGGTTTTCGCCACCTCTGACACACACAGACATCACTTGGTAATGTTTGCCCGGGTGCTAGGCTCTGGGAAATCTTGGTGTGGAATTTTCTGTCCCCTCGGAATGGATTCTGAATACACTGTAGAGTCTCCATGTATCTGGTCAAGGCAAGTTGGCTTTATTTGATGACATTGCCCTCTGGTCCCCTATACCATGGAAGGTGTGCCTTTTCATTTTCATTTTCAAAAGACTCTTAGGTCACAGACAGGTGTGCCTTACCCTAGATGCAGTTTCTAAAAATATAAAAGAATATTTTCACACAGCTAGGAAGACAGAGCTGCTACCTGCCTTGCTGTAGATTTATGCTTCTCCATGCTGGTGTTTTAATACAGAGCCCCGAAAGCCTTTGCTTGGTCTATGTAAACACAAAATGTAACTGCTGAACACTTGTAACAAATTTTGATTTGCAAAAGTTGTGACTAAATGCAAGGCTTAAACCCCTATGATGTGTGTGTTTCATTAAGGAACTGAAACGCTGCACCTCTGAGCGGAATAGGTATCTGTGATTTCTCACGTTTCCATAGCAACATGTAATTTTTATTGAACTGTGGAATAAATAGGCAAATAAAACATGCATAAAATATTGATATGGGCACCAAAACCGCTGTCCAGAGGCTCGAGTGACTGATGGTCACCGCTGTCTCTCTTAACTTCTGGCATCAGTTCCCCATCACAGCATATTTTTGTTATGATTTCTTTATTCCTCACCTAGGAGTGAAGTTTACTTTTTTTTCAAAGATGACTTTAAGCCCCGTTTTGTAGCATATGTCATCAAGAAAGTAATAGAGGAAGGAACAAAATTATAGGTAAGGAAATGGTTTTCTAATTTCTTTCTAAGGAGACCCAGGTGACTGGCTGTATCCTACACTGGGTTTTCAGAGTTTGAGTGATTTTTGTAAATTTTTGATAGTAACTTCTATTCTGTGTTTAGAATATTTAAGAATAACAGGAAGGTAACAAATGGAAATAGGCCTAAGAGCGTCTGAGGAGCTGTTATAAATGAAAGCTATTCCATCAACACCGGCTGGGCAGACAAAAAATACACGGGATCAAATTATTCACCCGAGTTTAAAAAAAAAAGAAGAAATATATGATGTAATTGGGGCTGTGAGGATGTCTCAGTCAGCAAAGACTCTACTGTGCAAGCATAAAGACCAAAGTTCGAATCCCCAGCACCCACTGAGCCATTTTGAGTACCTGCAATGAAAAAGACACATGCCATGTGATGATATTTTAACTGAGCCTGTTGCTGAAAGTGTGAGGCTTATATATGTCTATGAGGAAGAGGGGAGCAGAGATTATATAAGCAAACCAGACTCAGAGAACATTTAGAGACAGCTGTCGGAAAACACACGTTGTTTCTCTACAGTGACATGATATGAGCAGGAAAATGCGAATCACACTTTGCACCACTTCTTTCAGTATAAAATGAAGTGAAATGTCAATTAGTAAGAGACCGGTCCTGAGTATTTGGCTGCTTTCCCACCGCGAAATACTAGGCTGCCAGTAGAAGGGGGAAGCTGATCCCCGAGTCCCAATACAGCTGTAGCTGAGAACAGTGTCAAATGAAGAGAGTCCAGTGCAAGCGAGTGTTGAGGAAATATCTCCGTCTTTGTAAAAGCGTAAGGTAAAGACGTATATCCACATGCTGTCGTGTATATTCTCTATCACAGGTATCCAAGAAACTGTGTTACCTCCCAGGACAGCCGTTTGCACTTGGGAGCACAAGGGTGAGGTAACAAGCTGGATCCTTTCGTGTATTTGAGTCTCATGTACCTCTTTATTGAGCTTCCTTAATTTATTGAAAAAAAAGGTGCTGGTTTTAAAGGCAGTATAAAGGTGAATATCAATATACACTAGCTATATGAGAATGTTAAGTCACAAATGACCACGCTGTGCTGATATTTTTCAGGATAAGTAGATCTTAGGCTAGACTTGGAAGTAGGAAGAGCAGAAGAACCATGCCCGGGAGGGAACCTTATGTCTGCATCACTCAAGCGAGTATGAGGTGGTTAGAGGGATGAGGTGAAAACTGCGGAAAAAGAGAAGGCTGGGAGGAACAAGGCCATTCAATTATGTCCAGTTTGCCGGGAGAGCAAGATAATGGGTTCAGAGAAGTTCAAAACAAATATTCAAATAGCATGGTTGGAAGTCCACGTTCTTAATGATTATGTTGCAAAAGTAGCTCATTTTGCATAAATTCTCATATGAGGACAAGCAGGATGATGTATTAGGAGAGGCCATGAACTTGAATTCGGGAGACATTTAGTCTGGTCCCTGTTCTGTTATTAATTAGCCGTGTAACCTTGAGAAGGTCACATTGTGTCTTCAGGCCTCAATTATATGGTGTCTAATAAAGGGGATGGGGGCCAGAAATTAGATTCGAAATTCCACAATCACATTTTTTTTAATCCAAAGAATACTATTTTCACATGAAATGTCAGAGCAAACAGTAAAACACATAAAAGCAGGGTAACCGAACATAGAGCGGGGGGCGGGTGCCCCCGAGCCCACTCACACGCTGTCTTTCTCTCTCATCATGGTCCTCTTCAATGGAGAAAAAAAGGAAAGCCCTGGGAACTGGCAAAGCTCAATTTAAAACTGTTTTACTAGATGATTCCTAAGGCTCCTTTTCATGAGTGCATTCCACAACTCTAGGAGGTAACTGACTCACAGGTTTAATCATGTTGTGCAATTTCTACAGAAACAGTTGCCAAAATAGTGGCAGCAGCGGGAGGCCATGCAGGAAGCAGTTATGTCAGCTAAGATTTATTAAACTTTTGTTTTTGGTACTTGTGCACCCCCACACACACACCCCATGTCACAAGACTCATAACTGTCTCTTCTGACTCTCACACTGCATTAAGTTTTCTTTTTTATAAAATCTTAGAGTTCTGTAAACTTCTAGGTGTGTCTTGGTATATTTGCTGGACTTGTGTTTTCCCAATGAAACACCTACCATGGTTAAGTAATGAGAAGGGTTTCTTTAGCTCCCACTCGAGGAAGTTCACATCCTAAGACATAGCAGGTGCCATTATCCTGGCCTTAGGTGAGGCCACAGTGGTAGAATGTCATAGCAGGAGAGGGTGTCTGCTCAGCGCTCTCATCACTGACAGAAACAGAAAGATGGAATGGGTGGACACGAGTCTTCTAAGTGCTAACGAGTTCTGCAAACACCGCAAAGAGGGTCTGTGTGTCATCATCCGCTCTGCCAACCACCTAGATTGCTCTCCCCAGGCCGAGGCCTGGTAGACTGTGCCTTTGAGGTGTGGACCTTCAGGAGATATTCATCAATCAAACCATAAAGAATACTGTCTTATATTCAGTGAAAAACCTTCTTGTGTATTATCTTTCTCCTTTCCTTCTAAGATTCCTCTTCCTCGTAACATAGACTACGGTCCATTTTATGTGGCTCTTGTGTTCACCTCTGTTCTGTTATTTTTCTTTATTGCTACATTCAGTTCATGTCTTTCTGGACCCACCTTTTGTTTCCCAATTCTGTCTTCCCTTGTGTCCAGTTTTCTCATAAGCTTATCTAAAATTTAGATACTTTGATTTTAGTGCTAAACTATCCATTTAAATAATTGCTTGTAGATGTATAGACATGCTGTATATATTACGTTTTCTCCTTTAGCTTTATTTATATTTATATTTGTGTGTGTGTGATGTGTTCATTTGTGTGTGACAATGTGCCCATCTATTTGGGCACATATGGAGGCTACAATTTGACATTGGGACATCTTTCCCCTATTGCTTCCTTAGTGTTTGAGACAGTCTCTCACTGACCCCAAAGCTCTCCATTTCTGGCTAGACTGGCTGGCTAGTGAGATCCCCCAAGATCTGACCCCAGTGTGAGGCTACAGAACCAGCAACTTTAATCATGAAAGGCAGAATCTTCAAAGCAAACTAAATGTTAAAAATGCTTTTTAGATAATCATATACAATAAAGTTTTCAATTATGTACTAATTAGTTTAGAATGCCCATGATGCAATTGTTTGACATACACTGGGGAGAGGGTATATTATTAAAATACAGAAAGAAAGCATTTTACTATGCCATGCTTAGAAATCCCAAGCTATTGCAGCTACTATCATTTTTTTTAACTCCTAAAACACATCAACATTTATTTTAAGTTATTTCTTCAATTAATTCCAGGATCCCATCATACTAAAATTGTTTAGAAAGCCTGGAGGGAGGGCCTAAGAAATTGTGTTTATGCATATGTAAGTATATATTTAAGGAATGAATTTGTTTCACTTGGATTCATTTTACTCGTTCTTTTTTCTTAGTTTTCTTATATTTTAATGAGAGTTGTATTTGTAAAGCAATTTTAAAGTTATATTAAAATTTAGCCTGCAAAAGAGTTGCTTTGGAGATGAATTAACTCCCTCTGCCACGCTAGTCCTCTCTTGTCCTTTGTACCCCAAGTGATAACACCTATGGCTGGCATCTGGTTTCAGACAGCTCTTCACTAGCCCAGTGGTTCCCAGTGTCCCAGTGATCCACGAGCCATATCTAAGGTAGTTTATTAAACACTTTCCGATGTATGGGGTACCCTTCAGACAGGGGTCATGAAGGGTGGACCTCCCAATCTGTGTTTCCAATGCCCTATGATTATGTAGCCAAATACATCATGCCCAGAGTATAAAAATGATATCAGACCATGTTACCACTGGCATTTTCTTGTTCTTGTGAAGATGGGTCACTCTGATTCTTATTAAAACAGCCATTGACTGCTTCCTCCACGATCATTATTGAGGAACCTGACTGCTTCCTCATCCTTCTCTCTGTTCATCCCTCCCACGCTGCCCTCTGGAGTTCTCTTTGCCATTCTACTTGTGGAGATCTCAAGTCACTCTCTCCTCACTCACATTCCAGGACACCCAATCATATCTGTGCATGGGTCTTCAGTTTTCATCCTCTCATCATGTAATCAGACCTAGAGGGGGACGCTTTCGTGGCAATTTAACATACTATTTTCCAACTGAAAACATAGTACTCTGTGATACCTGGCATCCGTGAGGTCGCTAGTTGTATGACACAATTTTTCCTGGGAAAACACAGCACACATGTTTACTCACCCCTACTGAGAACCCACAACAGACCAAAGTACGGATATTACCAAAGTACAACTTGATGAACCAGTAAGTTTTATTGGGGTTGCTTACATGAATATGGATGAGGAGTTGCTTTCAGGGACAGAAATAACTCAAAGACAGCTACATCACCAAAGCTCACCCAAAGATGATGGATAGCTCACCAAGTTGGGAGCCCAAAGCACACTGCACAGTTTGCAGGCAGCTCAACAGATAGAAGAGCATCCTTTCAGGGCTGGAGAGATGGCTCAGTGGTTAAGAGCATTGCCTGCTCTTCCAGAG
>LOJH01024254.1:0-19186 GCA_001685095.1 Ellobius talpinus | reverse complement strand
TGTGCACAATGAGAACACTGGGCATAAGGGAACTCCTGACCCGAGAGCAGGCTATTGGCAGAAAATAACAACTTGGAAAATATACAAGTTTTTCTCATAGTAAGAAACCATAAAAAGAAATGGTGACACACGCACACACACACACACACACACACACACAAGACTATCAGAGGAGGAAAGGTATCTAGTTATCAATTGTTTCATTCACCTCAGTCTTCCAGCCTTGTATAAAGATTGACGGGGATCAAGTGTATCAGAAGGCAACAATAAAGCAAAAATGAATTACTCAACACTTCTACTGAATTTTATTGCTGAATAGAACCTTAGGGTTTTCTCTCTCTCTCTCTCTCTCTCTCTCCTTTTCTTCTTTCTTTACCCCTTCTCTTTCACTCTTTCACAACATAAATCATAAACAGCACACACACACACACACACACACACATATATATATGAAACATTTATTGGGTATGGTATGCAAGTAAATTTTATAATATCAACCCATGTAATAATTTAGTCTTCATTTTCTTAATAAGAAAGTAAAAATTAATGTATGTTAAGTGACTACTCAAGGTCACAAATCTAATTAGTGAAAAAGTTTGAGCCTTGTGTCCTTGACAGTCAGATTGAGAAGATAAAAAAAGTTCTTTATTTTCATTTTTTTTCTCCAGCTTAGAACATCCGGCCCAGGATGAGTAAGCAGACACTAAGGTGCTTTTTTAACCTCCTAAAGATGTAACAATTTGGATGCTTCTAAGGATCAGCCAGCTCTTCCTTTATAGTCTTGTTTTCTATCCTGGCCACTGGCAAAGTGGCATTATTATCCTATGAGTCATCATGCTAATAAATATATCTAATTTGAAAGTAACCCCTTCTCCACTCTCTAGCATGGTTAACTCTCCAGCTTCCTTTTCATCTTTTTCCACTCCTGACAGCTCCCAGTGTCTAAGGGTAGAAGTCACTGAAGGAATTGCATGAAGGAAAGAGAAGACTACAGCGAGACCTGAAAACACCACAAAACCATGACTCTGGAAAGGGAACTCGCAGAGATATTTGAGAGGACTTTAAATGATGCTGGTCTTAGAAATAAATGAAAATGTATGGAGGAATATAACTAGTATGTACTAGAGTTACAGAGGGTTTATCTTTCTAAAGCTACTAGGAATGGTGAAGGAATGAGGGCGAGCAGTGATCAGTTCCACACCCATCATTTTTCAGTTCTGTCAAGTTCCCAGAGCAATATGTACTTTGATTTGTGGTTGCATTTATGGCTGCATCTTGCTATTTCTTTTTATATCTGTATCTTCAAGACTCAGAAATATTTATTAAAAAGATGATACACAGGTCATAGCCCAGAGTTTGCGCAGAGGACACATTCTTAAGTGTTTGCTTGCTGAAAGAATAGGTGTCATAGGTGTAAGAGGTCAGTGAGGAGTTTGAAGAGTGTTGGTCTGTGACAAATTCCTACAAAGAAGCTTTGCTCTCGAATTCTGCAATGACTTTTCCCACTGCAAATTTTTCCATATGATCAGACTAATTCTCACCCACACTGGCCCCAGGTATAACCATGTGAGCCAAGTTTTGCCTGTGATGGTAGCCCCTTCCCAGGCAAGACCAATCAGAGTGTTCCAGATAGGTTACCAGCCACACTAGAAGGTTGTTGAGGTGCTGCAAATCTCAATAACTTTGAAGTGACATGGGTTTCTTGAGGTTGTGGGGGGGGGAAGAGAAAGGGAAGGATAGGGAAAGAGAGAGAACAAGAGAAGGAGTGAGAGAGAGAAAGCAAGAGAGGGGGGCCCTTGGAAGATTCTACAGAAGCTTGAATTTTGCTATCCATAAAATGCAACCTTTTCTTTCTTGTTTTAAGTCAATAAATTATTATTAATAATTTCTGTGGCCTTTCCCTAGTGACAAAGAGCTAGACAAGATTTGTATGGACCCTGTGGTTTTCTACAGTACTTTTCTATAATTTAGATTCTACCATCCTATGCAGAGAGAATGGTATGGATCACTGTTGGTTTGTGGCAAGTCAGCTTAAAGGTACCACCCCAAAGAAGGTTGAGTGACCTATTTGGAAAAATCTACAGTAATAAGAATTTTTAAGGGTTACCTTATAACTCTTTTTATAGTAATGAGTGGGTCTGTGCTCGCTGGAGTGAATACTGGCAGTGGCCTCAGAAGATAGAGTCTTAATTATCTACCAATTTATCTCACTGTCACCCTGAATAAAATCACACCAAAATTTTTATATCTTACACATCTTATTGCCAATAAATAAATAATATATATTTCATAGGTCATTTTAGAATGTAAAGAAAATATATGTGAATATGTTTATCAGATGTAAATATATTCTATGTATCTCTTTTCTTATTTATTTTTATATTTATACACAAATTAAGAGAAAAGATAGAGTATATATATACACTTGCATATATGTTCATGTAAAGTCATACAATATGTAGAAGATAGAAGAACAAAGTTAAAATGTTACTTTAGAGTGGTTGTGGAAGGCATCCCTCTGCTCTAAGAGAGTTCTAGGTAAAGTGAAGCAATAAGTCACATGCTTATCTTGGGAAGAACGTTTTAGCCATAGAACACTGCCACTCAACTGTGCAAGGACCAGTAAAGCAGCCTCAGAATTTGCAGAAGAGAAAACAAGCAACAGAGTAGTGGGGACTCACAAGCTTGTGATCTCAGAGCAATTGCATTTAGCCATCACTTGCTACACGAAACTCTATGCTTATAGGCAGCTGGGGCAGATCAGTATTCATGCCCTCAGCGTCCAGAATGTTGCTAAGAAATAGTAGAGGCTAAAGTGACCAGTCAGCAATTAGAATGAATTATACATGTGAGATTGAAAAACTGGGATCTCAGTAAATACTTGTCAGATTTGCATCTGAATAATATATTTGAGTTAGGACATATGTGACATGCTGAAATATGACAGAAACCACATTGTAAGAGGGGTAGGCAATGTAGAACTGTTTTGGTTTGTGTTCAATTTTCTCTCCGTGCTGGAGATCAAACTCAGAGCTTCACACAGGCTAGGCAAACACTTGGCCGCTCAGCTGTATATAGTCCTAGTCTCATTCTGTTGGCTGTCTTTTGGTGGTGGTGGTTGCTTTCCTCTCCTTTTCTTTTTCTCCCTTATGTTCTCTTTAGTTAGAGGGGTAACCTCTACGAAGGGTTATGAAATGGTATAAAAATACTACCAGATGTTTTTTATGTAATTTCTGGTTAGTTAATGCTACAAAGGTTATTTTGTGACATTGTTTCTGAACTTTCTGAGATATAAGGAAAAATAGATCGAATACATTAGTTGTTTTAATTATTAAGCTGAGAAGATATTAATTCAGGTAATATTTTTTTTAAAAAATCCTAAGTCTAATGTAGCAACATTATAAAATGAATATAATTTACATGTAGCTATATATCCTAAAATTATAAAATTCCTAAGTCTAATGTAATACTATAAAATGTAAACAGTTTACATATAACATTTAGCTATATACCCTAAAATTTAAAAATATAATTTGTCAAATACCAAAATTTATAAAAGTTAGCCATATATTGGGTAAATCAGAAGGAAAAGAAAATTCATGTAAGAGAGGTAAATAGCACTTAAAAGTTGGAAATAAAAAATCATTATTATCTGTAAACACACAAGTGATTTTTATAAGAAATCCAAACATAGATAAGAAACCATTACAATGAATATGGTAGGCACGCACAGTCTTCACTTAGGGAAAATAACGACATCATGAGATGCCAACTGATAAAAATACACCTGCCTGCAAAGACAGTAGAAAGCTTAGTTCTAAAGAATCCGAAGGAAACATATCTACCATTAGCAGGAATGTAACTTAGATAAGCTAATCACAGAATCAGAATCCCATGGTCTTGGGGAGAAAATCCAATACTACCCACTTGCTTGAAACAATAGACAGTACATTTTCAATTTTATAAAGCAAAATTTTCTGAAAACTGGTCCTTGTGCAGTTTATAGTCCCACAGCCATGAGTATATGGAATGGACTCTGCTCTATAGTTAGACAGAAATCTGAGAGTGGGTGTAGGGGATGAGACACAGACTTTAGAGGTGTTAGAAGGACTAGTGGAGAGTAAATGAAACTCTCAAAAGTTAATAAAACATTGTATTAGAAAGAAAATATTTAAAATCAATATTTTGTACAATATAAACAATATTATAAAATAGTAAATTTTTAAAAGAAGAAACATGCTCAAAATAAGTCATAAAATATCAAAGCATAAAGCAATAATCATTGAAAAGTCTGATGCATCCAACAAGAGAATCCCTGCTGGCTCTTGACTTAGCAGAACATATTATTTGGGGACCCAAACAATCTGAAAGTCATTTAGAAAGCTCTCTGGAGTATGGAATTTAAGAACCTAGATCTTTAGGGCTGTTGTGGTCTTAAAGTAACTTCTTGGTTTAATGACCATGTGTTTGTGGGGCCAATGGTTATTGAAGAATTAAGTCACTCTCTTTGCATAATTATTTATGCAATAGTTTCAAGTCTCATACCAGGCAGTAAAAAATAAGATTTATGGTACATACTTAGGTTACCCATTTTATAAAATAAATATTCTTTCTATGTCTTTACAAAGCTGGAAAAGTTAATTATACATTTGCTCAATCTCCCTTGTGAGTGTGGCCATGAGCTACCGTTAGGTGAAGTACTGAAGAGGTTTTCGGGAATAGCGTCTTCTCTCCCACATACAAAGATGGTGAATAAGAGCTGTCACCATTGTGTTACTCTTACTTCATGAGTTCCAGTAGAATTGTAACTTCTGGCTATATCATGGCCACCTTAAAAACCCAAATAAAAAGAACAGTCAAAGAAAATCCTGAGAGAGGAAAGAGAAGTGAGGAAGGAGACAGAGGAGAAGTTCCAGGGTCATTGTAGCAGGCTGTACTCAAGTTTCTTTTTATTTTTTGAGGGTAAAAAATGCTTATCTATTTAGATAATCATTAGCAATGCATTCTGTTACTTAGAGTGTATTGCATTTCTAGCTGTAAACATATTTAAAATAGTCAAAAAGGTAGTCCAATTTTTGTCTGCTTTCATAGGGCTTACCGTAGTGAGAAATATTAAAATGCAGCGTCAAGAATTTGTGACAGTTCTGTTGCAGTGTCGATAATTTGCAAGAGTTCTGTTACTAATCCTTATTTAGTACTGGTCTCTTACTGGCCATTAATCACTAATTATTCTTCTTCATTCATTTTAATTAATATAAGCTTCACAAGTTAGTCTAAATCATGGACTGCTGTATGTATTTGTATGTATGTATACACACACAAAAACAGTACTATGGGACATCAGATTCAAAGGAGAAGTAGTTATAGAGTAGATTTTATGCCCAAGCATCATGAATAAGATTGTTTTTCTTCAACTCTGAAGGATTGAATTTACCAGTGATTTGGAGAGTACCTAGAAGGGTCACCACTGAATTGTCAACAAGATTGAGTTCCTTGCCCTCCATTTCATATCCCTTGGTAGAAAGGTGCAAGTGAAGGGTTTGAGCTGGATATTCTTTACATATGACCTGTGAGTTCAACAAAGAGTTGTAGCTACAGTTGCTATGACTTGAATAAGTGTATTCTGCCCTAAAAGGATCAAATAGCCATCATTCACATAGGTAGATGAAAGTATCTTCACTCTCCTTTGTTATTTTCATTAAGTTTTCTGTCTTCAACTAGGAGGCAAGGGTCCCCAGGAGCACCACCGTGTCTAGGTAGGCACTATATTCATCATTGGACAACTGGTTGAGGCTGACATCATGTTTACAGATGTGATTCCAGACTAAGATACCTCTTCATTGCAAATGCTCACAGCTGTGCCATTTCCCAGACACCCAATGTCTAAAAGACAGGTTGACCTTTTTAAGTTTTGTTAATCAAGATCCATGGTCACCTCACCAAGGGGGAAAAGTAGAGAAGAAAGCATTCTGCTTCCAATTTCAATGCAGAAAGATAGACTCACCTGCAGATGTCCTCTCTCTCTTTATATTTCTAGTATGAAGTAGACCTAGCCAGACACCAGAGTGTATGTACAGTTGAAGATTTAATTCATTCATTTGTTAAAGCAAATGTATACCAATGGGATCATATAATGGAGAAAAACAAACTTTGAAAACTACTAAACACTGCATGAGTGTTATGAATCTTAACGCTAAGAAGATGGTCGGATGCCCTTGCCTGGAAAACATCAGTGGTTCTTATTTCTTGGAAAATTGTTCTCACTCATTGCCATTAGAAATGAATAGTCTCTTTCCCATAAGTTGCTATAAATATTTAAGACTACTTCTAAACTTTCAAAATAAAAATATATAGTAATGTTGCAAGTATCTTCATTGCACTTCTTTAGTGAAGTGCCTCATACATAGTTTCTGAAAACTACAAAGAGTGGAGCACCCCATTTATCAGTGGGCAAAGACCTCAGAACTCGCAAGAAGATCTCAGAAATGCAAGAGAAGATCTCTACTTTCCATTCCTACATTGTCTCAATTCGTTCTCTATAAATGATGTCATGGGGGGAGAATGTGGCCTTAAAAGCATAGGCTTTATTCTGTTTTTTTCTGCAAGTTTTTAGGAAGTCTGATCTAGGTATGCTCCTTACTCCATCTGACTTTTCAGAAACTCTGAAGAACAAAGGTGGGGAAAAAAGAAATTTCAGCATCAGTGTTTTGTCAGAACACTCCAGAGTCCCTGCCCGATGCAAGTAATATGGATCACATCTGTAATCCCAATATTCTAGAAGGTAAGGCAAGAACATTTCTGAGTTAGAGTCTGGCTGGGAGATACAGTGAGTCAGGATCCAGCCTGAGCTAAGGTGTTAGACTCTGTCTCAAATTTAAAAAAACAGAAACTTCCTTGCCTGTGTTTTCATGCTGCATCTTCATGTTGTTTTTTTTTACTTTTGAGATTATAATACAACCACAACATTACTACCTCACCTTTTCTCCTTTATACCACACCCTGCTCTGCTTCAAATGCATGGCCTTTACTTTCACTAAATGTCATTACATGCATATATGTATAAACATATACATGTAAATATAGCCTGTGTAGTTGTATGTTACTTGTACCTATGTTTTCAGGACTGACCATTTGGCAATGAACAACAACTCTGTAATTGGACTTAAGGTTCACCCAACAAGAGGGAAACCATACTTGGTACTGGAAATCTAGCTAACTACTCTGCATTAGTAATTCAGGGGAAGATCCTAAAACCCCATTTCTAGTTACATGCCTAGCCTGATCCTTTTTATTTTTTTTAGCTTGCTACTGAGTTACTGCAATAAATACAAATGCTATAGTCTAGTCCAGCAGGGGTGGGATCTGTATCAAAACAAAAAAATAGCTCTTATGGTATTGGAATTTAGGGGTAAGCTTGCTAGAGGCATTCACACTGTGAGGAAAAGAGTCATAGCTATTAAGGGGTTCTGGTTTGATGCCACCATGTAATATTACTAGGAAGACCAAGTACAGCTTCCCAAATATTGACTACTGGGAAGATTTCCTAAGAAAAATGAATTACTAGGACATCCAAGAGTAGTGGCTATAAAATGTATAAAGTATGACTATCAGTATTTCTGTCCTTGATATCTGATTGAACTAATTTCCAGACAGTTAAGTAACTCCTTTTAGCTCATACTGGAGTAGGGAGAAGAGAAAGAAAAATATGTATATATTATACATATATATATACATATATATACATATACATATATATGAGAGAGAGAGGGGCAAGAGGCAGGAGAGAGAGAGATAAAGAGATTGAGATTGATTATCTAGGACTCTGCTTTTATCTCTGCTTTTCACATTTCACATTGTTTTTTCTTCAGTTCAGCCACAGCTAGGATTTGATATTTCAGTTTATTAGTACAAGATTCTAGAGTACATAGCTGGCTACAATTGTAACTACTGTCTACAGATAATCTCCTTAAGGCAAATTCTGCTTTGTAAAGCCTTTGGTCATAGCTATAGCTTCCCATTATGCAGAATTGTAGAATATAAAAGCACAGTTTAATTTTCTACTTAACACAGGTTCAATAAAGTGAAGAACAGGTTCCCATGATGGCAGATATTATGAAGATTTTGGCAGCAGATATGACCTGGGTGGAAGCAATGTGACCAGAAATTGAATTTCAACTTCAGGACAGTTATGAGAAATTGATTCTATTTTTAAAATAAAGAAAACTTTTAGAGTATAATATTACACCTCAAATCATAGCAGTTTCCTGAGTCAGAGAACCAAAGAAAAGGGAGGAGATGATTTCTTCAGACACGTTACTATGCTATCAGCCACACAATCCTAAAATATCTGCAGATCACCTTCCTGGACATTAGGACAGTCAAAGAAATGGGTCAATATAAAAGTATGGGCTGTTTCAGGATGTTCATTTCTCTTATACAATTATTAGGAAGTCTGTGTGAACCAAAGTTATATATACGTATGATGTTTAGAAGAAATTTTCCATCATCTAATGGTAGTTGATGTCATCCAAGAAGTAAATTATTAGATGTAATTAAATGTGAAAGAGTAACATTTGGAGGAGCTATTGGGACATGGTACAGAGGGTCTTCATATAATGTTAGGCCTGACATATGTAAAGAAAAAAAGAAGGGATTAAGGGGGTAGAAAGTGCCTAATACAGCAGCACAGATCCAAGAACATTTCACTAGATCTGTTATCCAAACATTCAGGGAGGGGCTTTCCATCCTAGGTACCCAGGAACTGCCTCTAGAGCCAGAGAAAGCCGCCGAGAGTCACTGTAATGGGAGAAACAGAGGAGCTGTAGCTACAGTCACCGGCACTGTGCTCCTCACAGTGAGAGACTACAGCCATTCCTGTCCACAGTTACCATGGTCCTCTAGCCTAAGAATCAGAACCTATAGTTAGAAAGAACACAAACAAATAAATCCCAAATAATGAACAGAAATCAACTCTGCTTGGCCTAATCCAAAGCAGAACATCACAGATTACTTGTAAGATTTCTGGAAATCTCGATAGAAAATAGAAACTGGGTGCTACTGCTTCTACCACAGCATCCCACTCCTGCCCAAACCACTTTACCGTGAACCAGCGTGAAGGCCACGGCCACACAGCTGCTGACTGAATAAATTCTAAGTTGCTGCTTCTTCCTCAATCACCTGACTTAAATGTACAGCCCAGGCAGAAATATCCAATTGGTCAAATATTAGTTGCACATCCTAGACATCTGGTAGGAGTGCCTAATCTAACAAATAAAAATATTAAATGCACAAGTAAGAATCCAGATAAACAATAAAAATAATGATACTTCATGTGTTTCTTTAATGTCCAAATTGGGCTTTATTCAGAAACAATAATGTGTAGGGATACAGATACAACAGAACGGCCAGCTGCATCTGCTGAGTCTCTAGGATTGTGGGGTTGTCTACGACACTGGCATTATTTCATAGGTTAGAATGTGTGGGTCCTTTGACCAGGAATTCTGACAAGACAGCATTTCAATGAACACCACATGCACACAGCGCTTCGTAAGCCCTCAGAGAACCTTGACTTTGAAGCACCTGGCCCTGGTGTTAATTCTTTTAGGTGCATCCCACAGAACATGGGGCCCCTGCGTCTGTGCATGTGCTGTTCAGGTGGTTCTACCATCTGGACAGGAGCCCTTCTGAAATAGGGGCGGAAAAAAGAGAAGGCATTTTAGCCTCTGAAAAACACTCTCCCGATAACCAGTACCAGGTGTCCCAAGCCAGTGTAGCTTTGTTCTCAGCAGGGTGTCCGTTGCTGTCTGGCCTGGAAATGTGTTTTCTTTGGGCAACCAGTACCAGGTGGAAAGATGACAGCCTTCCTCCTCCCCCCACCTTAGTCCCATTCCAGGGTCTCACAGGCTTCAAGGTCAAACTAGGGCAGACAGATCACTTCATCGTTGTCTCTTTCACATACACCCATCAATGTTTCCAAACGTAAAAGAGGAAAATGGAGTCATCATGGTGTTGTTCCTTCCCTAACGGTTCTTCTCTTAGGGCGTCTTCAAAGGCCTCATTCCAGTGTCCTTTCTGGGGGTGGATGAAGAAAAAACATGTTTCAGCTAAAAGTCTTGCTATGGTTTTACAAAAATGTTTAAGATGATTCTATTTCTACTTTATAATTTCCCCATCTCCAACACACATCCAGATGTGCATCAGGCGGTAAATCAGTTGTGGGATTATCTTTCACTCAAAAAACATTTACGAACATTAATCACTAAATCAAGAACTATACTAAGCACTAGGAAGCCAGAGATGAAAAGGACAAAGGAAGCTGTGCCTTCACAGGGTTTTCTTCTTTTTAATGAGAAGTTTTGCATATAGTTCATTCTGACTATCTAATATTTAAAAACATTTGAATTTCCCAAGAGAAAGTCTCCATGAGACTAAATCCTACTGAAGATATGTCAGTCTTCTGTGTCTCCTAGTCGCTCTGTGAAATGCTTATAATAGGCCAGACTCCATGCGAAAGCATGGATATCCATAGAAGAACAAAACACCAGACTCCATGCTAGAGCCTGGATATCCAAAGAAGAACAAAATGCTGAGAGGCATGGTTCTTGTGGAGAATCCAGCCTGGTGTGGGAATACATATAAAGGTCCTCCAGATGGGATTATGAAGATTTTGATAAAATTTATCACCGTCCTTGCTGAGTGAATGAATAAATGAATAATGGGTACCATGAAAATAAAGCTTCATGGGGAGCATCTGATAAGTCTCCAGGGCCAGTGTGTTGAGGTCTAATTCAGCACTATGAGTAAGGCCATATGATAACATGAAGGACAGTAACACAGTCCACTATGCCCCAGACACAGTTCTGTGAATTTACAAATTTCATCTGAGCATCTTACATATTCATTTTTCACCTCAATTTGTAAGCAACCTGACAAAAATCTGTCGTCTTCTCATCACATGTCTTCCCTCTCCTTACAGTCGGGGATTCAGTGTGGTCTTCAGAAGACAAGCAGTATAAAGAACATTTAGTCTCATTCCCTGTCATTTACCAGAGCCCTGATTTATTCCATTGGCCTTTATGAGTGTCCAAACTCCAAACATGTTACTGTGTCAGAACCTGGCTCAGTTTATCTGTCTCAGGAGCTCTTTCCTTCTCTCAGGGTCAGATGTTTGCCAAGACGACCTTACATGATCACATACACTACAGTGGTTTCTGACATCCTGGTGACCCTGTTTTGTCTTTCTTCATATTATTCATGATTATGTAACAACAGAGTTGATATTCGGTTGTTAGTTATCTCTTCCCCCACTGAAATTCAAGCTTAAGGTAGGTGGTACCATATGAATTTTACTTGTTGTCACCCCCTCATTAAAGAAGGAGATGGAGACTGTTACTGAAAACCACAGCTGATCAAAAATTCGGAGCACAATAGATCATGCAGTGCCCATCCCAATGGACACATCTCAAGGACAACTCCCACACCTAGCTCAGCAGAGGAGCCCGAAAGGTTGTAAGAGCCAGAAGAATAAGAAATTTGTTGAGAGATTATGTCTCCTAGAAATGTCAGAGAAGCTAAACCTGGGAAATCTCAACATGCCTGCCTACACAGGACCTGTACAAGAATGACACCAATTGACATAATAGGGAAAACTCAAGAGGTCTCAACTTTAGAAAAAAAAAACTACAAATAACTAAGGAATGCTGGCAGTGGAAGAAAGAGAGTTCCTATGGGAACAGCGGCTCTTCCCCATTGTGTTATTCAAGACAAAGTGGTCACCTCTGAAATCAGATACATAAAAGTAACTTCATATGAACTGATAAAGATGTATACATTAGGAATATATATATATATATGGATATGGATATGTGTCTCTCTCTCTTTTGATCCTTTTTAAAAAAAACAATATAGGAGTATACAGATTGGTTTAAGGAAAATGGTGATACTTTCCTGTTCCATCCATCTACCTGAAATTTTCAGTTTATTTTTCTTTATAGCTAAATAGAATTACATTGTGTATATGCACCATTTTTCCATCATCAATCACTAATTGAAGGCTATTTTAGTTTTTTATTTCCTAGCTATTGTAAGTAGAGTAACAATGAACATAATACACTTAGAGTTTGGGGATGCTTGCTCATACGTCTTCTAGACATGACAGGGAAACTTCACATATTAAATCTGAACAACATGGTTCTCTAAACAAGATCTGCATAATGAAAACGCCAGTTGACATGCAAATGTGGATGGTAGAAATTTCATAAAATCCCATCATTAGAGGAAGAGTTACATGCAATGAGTAGCTTTTGAAACAGGAAGAATCCACTATCTACAGAGATGATCTCTCTGACAAAATATTCAATCCCAAGTGGTCAGGCCTAAAAACATGTATATATGAACAACATTAAATGGACACAGTTGACTGCATGCTATTTTCATCATTCAATAGAGAAAGCAATGAGAAATGCTGAGATATCTAGAAATGATGAAATCCCAGAAGTTCACTTAACCTAGGTTCACACTTAGAGGGAGAAGAAGGAAATACAGGCCTTGGCATCAGTGAATTCTGGAGCTCAGGAGAGGGGCTGGCTTGCAGCAGCTCTGCTCATGGGAGAGATGGTTGACTCCTGTGGATAATAGTACAGGTTTAGAGTCCTAGCACATAGGACACTGAGACAAAAGGATTGCAAGGTCAAGGTAAGAACATGTCAGGGAGTTTCTGTAGTTATAACCTTGAGGACAGGGTAGTCTTAGTACTTCACCCTCTCTCCCCTCCACTCTCCCTTCTCCTCCGCTGTCTCTCATTGGCCAAGCCTAATTGGAATGCAGTGAGCAAAATAGTGCAGGTGTTGTCTGTCTCCCAGGCACAGAGCAGGGCAGAGAAGGTGAAGAATGGCTATGAGGCTTGAAGTAAATAGAATACCAAGACATAAGGAATTCATTTGTTTGGCTCACCTCATTTTCACACCATATAGACTATTGCTCACTCTACTTTGGTCAGTAAATATGTAAACATTGATAAAACATGTCTTGTGAAAGAGAAGGATCTGAGACTTATGGGAAAAGAATCAGAAGCCATGTAAGTGTGGCTCAGGGTGTTTTTTAGCCAGGCAGCAGACAGTAGCCTAGAATGGTAAAGCAGAACTGAAAGCGGCTTCTAAAGGGAGACCGCCTTTCTATTTGATCAGGGTTAAAGACATCTCTAAACTCTAAAGGTCATATGAACTGGAGGACGTGGATCATATCCACAAATGGTAGGGAATGCCCATTGAACTCAATATAACCTGACTCTCTACTCATTTAAAGGTCTGAACTTGGGGCCAGTTAAGAAAAGGTGGGGCTGAGGTTAAGTACTCATGCTGCCTTGCTTCTTAGCATTGAACCACCAAGGTGCAAAAAATACAAAACCACTTAGATGCAACAAATAACCAAACCTAGTATGTGCTATAAGGAAAAAGAAGTGTGTAGAGAAGATACCACAATTTTTCTCTCCCTCTCACCAAAGTTGTTTCAGATATTTGAACTTCTGCTATGTACCAGGTACTAGGCTAGACTCAAGGTTAATATGACAGATGAGCAACTCATTGTGCTACTATTTCTTTCATCACAGCTGAGTTGTCTCTTTCATCAATTTGCCTGACTGTTGTATATATACAGCCCACGTAGCATACCTTTACTTACTCTGACTTCATTTTTTAGGTGTTTTTATTATTCTTGTTTTAGTAGTGGTGTGTGTGTGTGTGTGTGTGTGTGTGTGTGTGTGTTTTGCGGAACAATCTTTTTGTGCACTGTGAAGATATGTTGCTGTCATGGGTTTAATAAAGAGCTAAATGGCCAACAGGTAGGCAGGAAGAGGTTAGGCAGGACTTGCAGATAGTGAAAGATCACTCTGGAATGTAGAAGGGCAGTAACCAGCCAGATGCAGAAGAAGCAGAACAATTACAAGATGAGGTAACAAGTTATGAACCACGTGGAAACAAGTAAATTAGTAGAAATGGGTTGATTTAACTTATCAGAGCTAGTCAAAAACAAACCTAAGCTATCAGCCGAACATCTATAACGAATAATAAGCCTCTGGTTATTTGGGAGCTGGGTGACAGGATAGAAAGTTATGCCTACATATGTGGGGGAGCATGTTTGTGTCCTTGTGTTATTGTTGTAGTGCTAATAACTAAACCCAAGGCCTTGTATCTGCTTTGCAAACACTGTACAACTGAGCAACATCTCAAGCCCAGCGTTTGCTTACGAGCCCAGCCTGGCTACAAACCTGTCAACTATCTCAGCTTCCCACCTGGTTACAATAGTGTGCTTCCATGATCAACTTTGACTTTTAATTCTAAATTTTCAAGCAGAAAGAATAGAAAGAAATGGATAGTTCTATTGTCTAATGAGCCCCTAAGCAGGTCAGGGGTCAGCCTCGTCATCCCATCTCTTCAGCATTGATCGTGATCATCGATGCATATTCTAGAAGACAGCAGAGTCTGCTTCCCCAAGAAGAGTACATGGAAAAGACAGCACCAGTGTAAGAATATCTCTTCTTCATGTCTGTCCATTCTAACTTCACATGCTGTTCCCATTCATTTGTTTACTCGTTAGAAACTATGCAAGAACAGACTGTGCAAAAAGAAATGAAAGAATACACAGGTGATCATGATGTCTGGTTCTGTTTATGAATTCCTTGTGCTATGCACAAGTTTGAGGGTCAGTCATTCTGGTTTGTTTGTGAAACAGTTAAACTCACCAGTTACCCATCTACCCACAGATATTGGGTATTGCCACAGTGTTTAGCATGATAGATAGCAAATGAAAAGAGAAGTAGAGATTTGTCCTTCTAATTTATTTCTAACTAAATGAGCAACTACAAAAAAGCCAGGCAGATCTAACAAAAATCCCTAACATTGGTCTATACTAATTAAAATGTATTATAATGAAATAAATTACAGGGCCTATAGAAAAATTTACACTGAGCCAATTACAAACTAAAGTTTAGAATAAATTCTTTGGATTATTAGATTATTATTAGTGACAATGGGGTGTAATATTCAGAAAGATTAAAAATTGGCTTTTTATTTGTTCCTTTTTTGAGACAGGATTTCTCTGTATAGCCTTGGTCATCCTGGCACTCACTCTGTAGACCAGGCTAGCCCCAAACTCACAGAGGTTCACCTGCCTTTGCTCCTGACTGCTGGGATTAAAGGCATGTGCCACCAAGTGTGGCACTCAAAATTAACTTTTATCTAATTTATTTAGTCTTTGCTTTTGAAAAACTTGAAGAGTTACACACATTGTATAATTTCAACAGACTACTCTTTGGGAGCTGCTACAACAAAATGCCTTAAGTAGAAAAGCTTATTACAGAAATATTGCTCAGCAATCTGGAATCTGGGAAGTTGACCATCAAAATATGTGAGAAGTAGGTTTCTGTCAGGCACATTTCTCCGTGTCTTAGATGGCGTCTTTTAGCGCATATGATGGAAGTGGTGAACAAGCTCTGGTCAGCCTGTTCTGTAGGTTCAGCCCTCCCATTTCTGTAAGATGAGGACAGTCGTCACGACAATCACTTCCCAATGCCTCTAACTTCTAATGCTCTCTCATTGGCTTCAACATGAAATTGGGTTTGCAACAGTAAATATTGTTTGTCAATATGAATGGATCTGGAAGAACTAAAGGACAGGCATCTGGGTACACATGAGAGGTATTTACTTGATGGGGTTATTTGAACTGGGAAGACCTAGCATAAGCTGAAGGAGCATTTTCCAGTGGCAGCCCACATAAAAGGTGGAAGAGGGAAGTTCTTTTGCCTTTCTTCTCACCGACAAGCTGGTCTAATGTCTTGCTGCTACTGCTACATTCCTTCTCTGATGTCAGAAGCCATCTTCTTCAGGTTTCCCTCAATGATGGAAGATAAATAGGTCTAGGAATTCTCCAGGCCTCAGTGGAACTGTTGGGGTATCCAGCCTCATGGATGGAGCAGCTACCAGATTATTAGCCTCTTCAGTGTGATGTATCCTAAATTTCCTGGAACTTATAATATAAGCCAATCTAATAAATCATTTTTAACATATATTTATTTTATTGGCACTGTTGCACTAGAGAACTCTGCCTAATCCAAGGGTACACTAAAATTCAGACTTTAATACATTTAAAAAGGGGGGCTACAATGAAGTGTCTGAACCTCACATGGTTTATCAAGGTTAGAGGAAGAAAATCCGTAAGTGGAAAGACTGGACCACAAATGCATCAGCTCTGAACTGTGTGCTTGTCCTTGGCTCCACTGGAGAGATGGGGCCTCACTGCCAGTTAGCAGGGAGCTGCCCTTTGTCCTAGCAGCAGCCTGACTTATTTGGGGACCCTTTCAGTCAACAACTCATTGGAATACTACCCACTCCCACCACTGTGAGCTTTGCCTGGCTACAAAAGATAGCCCAGTTCAGATTCTGGTTCTAGCAGTCCTCGTTAGCATCACCTTCATAGACTCCAGAAGTTTCCACTGCACGAGGCTTCCTCACCCCTGCCAAATGCCTCCCAACACCAGCCACCTCTCCCTGCCCTCTTCTTCCACCCCATCTCCCTGTCCCTACGTTCTCGTCATGGAGAAAGGGTGCTATGCAGGCTACTGAAAGAGAAACAGGGACTCCAACTCAACCACACAACCTTTGACCTACTAGCTGTCCTACTTGCAAGATGTGCCGGGGTAATAATAAAACAGAATGTGTGAGAATGTCCAACCAATGTCTAATTTAACCTGAGGCCCATTCCATGAGTGAAAATCCATACCCAACACTGCTGGATGGCTAGGAACCAGAGAATGGACAGTGCAGCGATCTAGGGCAGAACCAAGAATGAATGACAAAACATCAATTAAATGATTCTGTTATATCCACAGATCAATGCCTTGTCCAGTTGCCATCAGAGAGGTTTCCTTCAGCAGCAGATGAAAACGGGTGCAGAGACCTACAGTCAAACATTATTCAGCAAGAGAATCTAAATTGAAGGACTCTATTGAGTCCCTTCCCTTGGAGCTTTGGGGAGCCCTATGGGAGAGGGGGGGAAACAATTGTAGGAGTCAGAGCAAACAGGATACTATGAGAACGTGTCTCACTGAATCAACTAAGAAGGGTGCAGATGGGCTCACAGAGACTAAAGCAGCAATCACGGGGAATGCAGAGGTGTGCACTATGTCCTCCACATATATGTTGTGGCTATTAGCTTGGTGTTTTTTGTGGGACTCCTAGCTGTGGGAGCAGGTGTGTCTTTGGCTCTTTTGCCTGCTCTTGGCACTCTTTTCCTCCTCTTAGGTAAGCTTTTCCAGTCTTGAGTGAGGGCTTTCATCTGTATTATTGTATCTTCTTTTGATGTTTTTGGTTTTTTTATCTCTTGGAGGCCTTGATCTTTTCTGAAGGGAAACAGAGGGAGAGTGGGCCTGGGGGAGGGGGAGGTAGGGGAATGTGGGAGAAGTGGAGGTAGGGGAAACTGTGGCTGAGGTGTATTGTATAAGAGAAAAATCTATTTTTTAAAAAAGTAACGATTCATATGTTCATTTCTGCTTCTGAGAGGAATCTTATGAATAAAAGGGAAGTGGCTTTGCTGAGTGGTACACAACAGATGCACGTGGTCCTCCCTCTCCACCTGCCAATCAGTCTGCACAGAGATGTGACCAGAATGTTTGGAATCGCTGTCTTTGCAGATGTAACTAATTAAGATGAAGTCATGATAGAGTAGAGTAGACTAATATATATGGAATGATTGATGCCCTTTTAAGAAAAGAGAAGATACATATGCTCTTAAGGGAAGATGAGCATGGAAGAGTAGAGGAAAATATTGCAACAATGCTTACACAGCTGCTGAAGTCATCTGGGATACCAAGGGCAGGTAGAAGCAGCGGGATCCTTCCTCCACTAGAAGCTTCAGAGGGAATTCAAACACATGAACACCTAAATTTCAGACCTCTACCCTCCAGAACTGAGAGAGGATAAATTGATGTTGTTTGATGCAGCTTAATTTGTGGTATTTTGTTGTGGCAGCCTCAGAAAATTAATACAGATACTTTACCGGTCATAAATAATCCATGTCTACCTTGTTAGGAATCTCCAAACTCAGAGCCTATGCTATATTCAAATTTAAAATTATTTGTTCATTTACTTATTTATTTTTGATATTATGATATAATTACATCATTTAATACTTCCCTCGCTTTTTATCAAACCCTCCTATATACCATTCCCTTCTCCTTCAAATACACAGCCTATTTTTGTTAATTCTCACTGTATACATATACGTGAATATAAAAACATAAATATAACCTTTGCAGTCTGAATAATGCTACTTGTATATATGATTTTAAGTATGGCTATTGATATTGGATAACCAATTGCTGTGTTCTTCTCTTGGAAAGACTATTGCTCCTGCTCTCAGGATTCCTTATTTTTTTGTAATTTTGTGTGGTGTTGAGACGTCTTGGGATTTCCCATGTTGTCTTCAATATGTCTATTGTTGTTGTCCTTGTTCAGCTCATATACAGGGAGTCGTGTTGGTGAGGCTTGATGAATTTAGTTTCTGATGTTCTTAGGACACATGATTTCATACAAAACTTCCTGTTCTTCTGGTTCTTAAAATATTTTTTCTGCCCCTTTTCCATAATGATGCCTAAACCTTAGGTGAAGGAGTTATTTTGGAGGTGTTTCCATCGAGACGGTGCTCCATAAGTCTGTATTTTGTATTGTTTTCATTTTATGGTCTCCGTCCCTATTGTTGAGTGATTCTTAAGTCCAGTTAGAGAACTGCTGGTCACTGCCATCTGCATGAACTACTGCATCCTCAGCGTCATTGTGCTACACTGGTTGGTGCTGCAACTGGATGGGATTGTTGGTTGTTTCCCTACTTTGAAAGCTTACATTGTATCTTCCAGTGGTGGTGTTCATATATAAATATACATACGCACCATGTGTGGATCTGGTTCCCATGGAGAGCAGAAGTGGGCATTAGATCCCCTGAAGCTGGAGTTTTGGGTGGTTGTTAGCTGGCATGTGGGTGTCAGAAATCTAACCTAAGACCTAAAAAGTAGAATACATTCTTAACCAAAACCAGACCCTATAGTCTTTCTTATGTACAAACATTGTCATTGAAGTTTAGATGGATGATACATAGATGATAGATAGATAGATAGATGATAGATAGATAGATAGATAGA
>LOJH01024253.1:0-19187 GCA_001685095.1 Ellobius talpinus | reverse complement strand
CCACATTGGAGCACTGGACTGAGCTCCCAAGGTCGTCTGCCAGTTTCTTTCTTGGAAACTTGGAGTTTCAACTGTAGCCTCCTCTTTAAGTGAAACAGAGGCAGAGGGTCCCACCTCACCCCAACAACTCAGGCTTTTACCATTCCCTCATTCTCCCTGTCCCCATCCTTGCCTTTCTTAGTATCGTTGTCAAGCTCTTTAGATGTGAGGGTTGTTCTCCAGGGGGCTCATATGTGTGAGGAGGCTGAGGGCTGTGGCAGATGTGGTGACTTGACTGTGTTAGGAGACAGTCAGTTCTTTATGTTTCTACTGTCAAACTGTGTGAAGACCACTTCCCTTCCCTTAAAGAGAAGAAAGCAATGGTGATGCCATTAAATCCATGATGCTCACATTGAGGCTTGAACGTTTTTGCTAGCTTCATGATGCCTAGAATAGTTTCCATCCCAGAAAGGAGAGGGGAAGGGGTACTTGGGGTGAAGTCCCGTCCAGGATCAGAGTGTCTTTGACCTCTATGTGCTCTGTGGTATAAACACACAGCAAGGGTACACACCCAGTTCTGGGCAGTCTGTAGAGACAGTGATTTTTATTCATTAAAGTTTTTTTTTGAGTCTAATTGTTTTAAAACTGCCACTTTTGTTTGTTAAAGATACAGATGTCTGGCCATACAGGAAAGCAAGGTGAATTTCTTGTTGCAATTAGATGTTTCACAATTTGAAAACTTATCACTTAAATTGGTGAAGTGTCACTTTTATGCAACTTGATGTTTAGGAGTCCTCAGAGTCCAGGGCTGATCTCGTGTGCAATTTAGCAAGATCTCAGTGAGATGAGGGAAGTTGCACTTGACAAGACATTGAAACACACCGAGATGGAATTTTCCAATTCTCTCCTCCCTGGTAGAGTAGGTGAAGGCAGATAGACCACAAATTGATTTTTGTGTAACTCGTAAATTAAGTAGAGTGAAGTCAAAAAAAAAAAGAAGAAGCCCCCTGGATTTGAATTTGCCTTATGTTAGGAGACTCTAAGGAAGTTAGTTAATATGCTAATATGAATCTAGTCGGACAATGCTTATCTCTCCCTCCGTGTTAACTGGTGCTGTCTGCTCATCTTTGGGCAAAGAGAACAAGCTGTCAGTTACAAGTTTCTCATTTATGACCATTATGATCTTTAAAATTGGAAAGAAAGCCAGCAAAATGCACAGCCTGGCAACAACAACAAATGTGATCTGAAGTGACACAGGGCGCGTCTCCCAGCCAGTGTTCTCTTTAGTGTGACATGACTTTAAATTGATGCAGCCCCACGGTGATTGAAGAACTTTCAGAGCTTGTCCCCTGTGATTACATTTCTGATCTGTACAACTTAATTTTTTAACTGGCTGAGTCTCAGCTTTGCAAAGAACAGTTTTCTTTTGCTTTCTCTCTCACTTTGTTTGGGAAGAGTTACTTGGCTACCAGTACCATAGAGGGACGATGGGAAATCCCATGTCAGGGACCACGGGGACTTATGGCAGAACCTCTATGCCTCCACTGTCTCTTCTTTTTATTTCACTCCCTTTATATTTGTGTGTGTGTGTGTGCGTGTGTGTGTGTGTGTGTCAGGGAACATGTGTGGAGGCCATGAAGATAACTTGTGGGATCAGCTCTTTCCTTCCCCAGGTGGGTTTCAGGGATTGAGCTCAGATCATCAGGCCCTTAACCACTCAGCTACCTTGCTGGCCCCATTTTTCTCTCTTCTTGCTCTGACTTTCCTCTAGAGTGTGGTGATGGCTGTACATGTACAGTTTATGTTGGAAACTCTCGAGTTGTTCATTGTATGTGGGTGACATGTATGTGAACTACATCAACATAAAGCTGCACTATTTTTAGAGAAAGTGCCTCTTGAAAAGTTCCGTACAACTGCTCTGGAGACTGTATTTTGATTAATTCAAAATTAATTTATGAGGGTTTCTCCTGCGGCCTGTGCAGACATGCCTCACGTTTGCACACGTTTATCTGAGATGTTCCTTCATATTCTCTACCAAATGATGTGTAGGATGTGTTATGGTTTTTCTTGCTATGTCCTTGAGTTGGGGGTTACTTTGAGGGGTTTTATATTTGCTATTAATGAATATTATGTGGTTCTAAAGCCAGCTTATATTACGGAGGCGTTCATCTAAGCAAAAACATAGCATTATTTTGGTTGATGCTCTTCTGTGTGGAGTTTTCACCTGCCCCTATGCTAAGTTTTCAGAGCAAACCGTGTAAGTTTTGTAATAATAAAAGTGAAACGTGACAGTTGCAGCTTTTGGCCCTACTGTGTATCGGGAATGACCGTTACAGACAAGTCCCCACCACCTCTGGGTATTCCTTTGCTTTCTCAGCAGGCTGCCGTCGATTTTTCCAGGTAGGAACTCGAAACGCCAAGTTTTCTGTTCCATTTTTACCGTCTTGTTGAACTCAGTAGTCTTATGGTATAGATATTTTAACCCTTGATTGTCTGTGGACAGTTGAAAATATTCATTTGAAGTGTGCTTAGTGTTTTCTTCTGTAAGATGTTTAAGAATAAGGAAACATTTACATTTACTGTAATATTAAATTACAGATGACCTGACAAGTACTGAGGTTGATGAGAGGGCTGGAATAACCATTTCCAAGCAGAATGTGGGAGAAGAAATCACACTCTTGTGGCCGGGGGCGAGTGATACTTTTCATTAGGAACTGTTCTCACAACTCTCCCCTTCATCTCCCCTACCCCTCCTCTTTCTTCCTCTCCCCTCCCCTCCTTCTCTCCCTTCCTCCCTCCCTCCTTCCCTCCCTGTTCCCCTCCTTCCCTTCTTCCCTCCTTTCCTTCCATTCACTCTGATAGTTTGGGACTCTTTCTAAGATCAGGATTGAAACTGTCTGTTGAGAAGCTTGACTTTATTACTTAGAGCTAGATGCCTTTATTGAAAGTGTTTTATTTATTTATTTTTGGCCAACCCATCCCATGCATATCTACATTCCTAATTTCTTTTTATCTTATGCAAATGTACAGTGTATCTTTAAGTAGTTGCGTATTGGAAAGGGCTTTATTATGTATCATATCACCAAATTAGGCTGGTTCATTTGGATTTTTAAAATCTCTGTAGCTTTGAGAAGGACTTTAAAATATTCTTTGCTGTTGGAGCTTAAATTATACATTCCTTATTAGTTCACCTGCTCGGAAAGTAGAGATTAAAGGGTTTGTCAGGGTTTTTTATATTTTCTCTAATTTCTGTTTGTACTGGAGCATGGAGTGGCTCAACTTTCACAAAACACAAATATTCCACTATTGAGGTGAGCAGAACAAAGGGCAGTGGTGTGATAGAAATAGGCCTAGAACTTCCCACGCAGCTGTTCTGTGTGAGACATGAAGGACTTAGTGAAGTACTCAGCTAACTGAGCATCAACTCCGAGTGGACCCAGAGGTACTTTCTGTGGAAACACGCCCCCTTTCCCATCAGAAGGTGTTCGGTGGGGAGTACGGGAGGAAAGAGGAACAGGGGAGGAGGTGATTCCCTGGGCAGAGGCATAGCTGGTCCTTATTCTTATCCTGGGCACCTGGAGCCGATGCTTCTTCAGCAGGTTCTCAGGAGCTAACAGTGCACACTTTGCTATTGACTCATGGCTCATCCCGAGCTGGTGTTCCTGGGTGACTCTGTGGCGGGAATGTTTATAATTGGTTTTTGACACATTTCTCTTTGATTTCATATTGTCATTCAAACAGGTCTTGCCTTCCTCCCAAGCCTTCTCTGTGCAACAGATTCTGTGTATTCAGTTTGGGTAATTTATCGATGCTCACTGAGTCTCCTTAATACAGAATCTCTCCTTAACAGTTGCCCTGTCTTCCAGGACAACGGTATAAAGAATAGTGCCACAGAAGTGAACTTAAAGTTTCTGTCCAGAAAACAGAAGCCAAGGTCCACGAGGTCCCCACACATCCCCTGGATTCACTTCTTTTTTCAGGGGCATGGGGAGAACATTCACAATTCACCAAAAGTTGCTGTGTGGCTTGGAACAATGACCTTATTTTCTCTGCTTGATGGCTAAGATGGCCACAGGGAAAGAAGCCAGCCAGACCCGAGAGGGCCAAGGGGGCAACCATGTCTCTTAGGAAACTTGTGGTTCATTACCAACTTGTGTTTAATTCAGGGCCAGTTACCCGCCTGTACCTTGTTAGAAATGGGTTTGGCTGTGAGTTAGGTGGAATGAGAGTTAGGAGGAAGGGAGGGAAGGCGGGGGGTGGGGAGGGAGGAAAGGAGGAAGGGAAAAAAGCCCCACCAGCTACAACATAGCTTGGGAAAACATGTCTAGAGTCTTTCATTTCATATAATGGATGTGCCAATCGTGTGTCGTGAGAAAAGTGAAAAAGGATGACATGGCAAGCAACAGTCAACTCGCTCGCAAAGAAAGGGTGCAAAGAAATGGTTCTTTGCAGACAAGTCGCTGGCAGTGCCTGTTAACTTTAGGCATAGCCCAAGTGTCAACCCTGGAGAGAGACGACCAGTGAGCAGCTCGGTCTGCCATTTAATCAGTCTACTGAATCGTATTTATAGCCCTGGAGAGGTTGGCCCATTGTTACAAGGCGGAATTGTGATGTTCAGCAGTTTATTCCTTGGGAGCTGGAAGCATTTCTCCATGGTGAATTTGTAATATTAATTGTCCATGTCAGTTCATGACAAATGTAGTGACATCTATTTCAAGTGTTTCAGTTTTATGGTCCTGAAAAAGTGACACACGCTTGAGATAAGTAATCTCACAAAAGATCTTCATGCTTGCCCGTGTGGCGCTTCCAGAATGCTCTCAGAGGAGCTGCATGGAGGCTCGGGGTTCCAAGGGCTGTCCCTTTCCTTTGCTAAGTGTGAGAGGTAGCAGGAGAAGGAAGGAGGCAGGCTGTCTCTGGAGATTCTAGCTGAGTTCTGTTGGAGACTTCAGGTGAAGGAGCATGTGAGAGATCTGATGTGGGACATCCTGCTTTTAGGTCAGACCTGTCAGGACTAAGAAAATAGCACCTTTCTCAGTGTTATGTAGTGGTTCTCAGCCAGGGTGATTCCACACCCCTTCTTGACTGAAGGAGTTATATGACCACATCTGGATTCATTTCAGTTATCACACCTTAGGGAAAAATAGGTTTCTATTTGCATTCGGTGTATTAGGAATGTTTTAGAACATTCTGGAATAACCAGGAGATATCAGGGCACAAGGATCTGCCTGCTCCAAAAGACAGTATTGCCAAGGCTGAGAGACCCCGTGCTCATGTAGAATGTGTCCCTGGCATTTCTAAACCTAAAGCATGGATAGACAGTGGAGCACTGGGCCTAGGATAAGGAAGGAAGGTAGCAGTCCACCAAGTGAAGGGACTGGAGGCATGGAAAGTGGCTAGAGCACCCTGGTGGTCCAGAGGGGAGTCCAGAAGATTAGGAGGAGGACAGGGTGTTGGAATTCAGTGCAAAGACCTAGTGGGAGGGTGCCTGTGCCCAGCTGTGAGGACACATCTGCCAGTGGAGTGGGGAAACAGTTCTCATGTGGCTAGTGTGGCGGCAGAGACTCCAAAAGAGCAGCACAGTAGCACTGTGGCTTCATGTGGGCAGAGCAAGTCCTCAGACATGGTGCTGTGACCTCCTCCGTGTGTCTCAGAGGATTGGGGCTGCTCCTCCTGTTTTACAGTTGGCAAAGCTGAAGCGTAAATGAATGAAGCTGCCATGCTCTGTCAGTAGTAAGGCAGGGACCCAAATATTATCTGCACTACCTCCCTTCAGTAAGAACAGGTCACTCTGAGATTATCATTTTAAATATCTATTACTGACACATACAAATACAGACATATATTTGTCCATAAAATTCTTTAAAAAAATTAATCAGCAGGCCCCAAAGAAAAGAAGATGGACTAATCTTGAACACTGCCCTTTATTCCACTTAGCAGCATCTATGTTACTAACCGCCCTGCAGGATGTTATTTTCTTTTTCTTTTTTTAATAAAGAAAACAAACTATCTTTTTTCGTTATACATCCCCTGCAGGATGGTTTGTAATAGCTGCCCAGCACCCTAATTGCAGCATAGCCATCATTTATTTAACTGATCCCCAGTTGTTGAAGATGTGGGCTGCTTACACCTTTTTCTCTGTCGTAACGGAAGTGCAGGAGAAGCACACACTCCAGCCAGTAGGCTTGCCCGGAAGTGCTCATCCAAGGGTGAGTTCATCTGCAGGTTCCCAAGTGACCTACCTGCTTATTCACGTTCTTGAGAGGTTGCAAGGCAGCTATCCTGTATCTTCCCTGAGAACCAGTCTCGTTTCCCAAAGCCAAGTTGTGAAGGGAAAAGTTGGATGGACATTCACTGTGGCTTTCCGTCATTGCTGGTGAAGCTGAACTTATTTTTCGTGGGTTTATTAACACCTTTTTCTTCTGTAGATTTCTTCTTTTTGTCCTGGGTTGATTTCTCTCTGGGTGACTTTACTTTTATGAATGAGAATTTTGGCATATTTGGGTACTCCTTAAATATTAAGATATTAATGCTTTGTTGAATGTATCACAAATATTTTCCATGGATACTTTTCTTTTAATTTTATGTTCAAATACAGTGAGCAACCTCACTGCTATGATCTGTTGGTTGTTTATATGAAAATGCTGTCTTTATAATGTGCAGTGCACTCTCAGGGCCTTTGCTTTGGCACTCTGTGCTTGTTCTTGGCCTTGCTCAGTTCTTTGGGAACTGTCCTGCTTGTGGATTGCTGTCGTTATTACCTCATCATTATTGTTCAGATTAGTGGGTTTCTTTCTGACTGTCCATCTCTCTGAATTATATACCATGCTCTGGGTTTCATGATTTTTTTTCACTTCTATAGCCTGTGTCAAATAACAATATATTGTCCCCTTTCTCTACCCGTGTCTTCAAAATGTAAATAATTGTGTTGTTGGAATCACTGTCCCTGCAACTTCTGCATTCAAAGAACTGAAATAGAAACGGAAATGAAAAACACAAAATAAAGCAAAGAAAAATAAAACTTACTGTGTTAGTTTCTTTCCTGTTGAAATGAAAGGCTGTGTAGACGTTGCAGTATTCCTTTCTTCAGCTCTCTTCAGGGCTCAAGACGCACATGGAATGGATGGAGGAGATAGGTTCTTCACCTCTCAGAGGGGAGCCCTGTGAGGTATTGTGCTCAAATTCTGCACTTCAGGCTTGAATTTAAGTTATATTTGGTTTGTACCATGCCTGCTGCCTCCCTTGCCCTCAAGAAGAAGGGTATCTATAATTTTGAGTCTCCATTTCTTACATAAGAGGCCTTCTGTTTAAAACCTTAACACTCTCAGCAAATGCATCATCACCAGCTAACCCTTAACCATGATTTTCCATGCTCTGCCTGGAGGCTGCCAGAAGGAAAATGTGCCCCCTCCCACACCAACATCTTGTTACTTTTTGTTGTGTAGCTGAGGTCTCCCTGTTATGCCAGGTAACAGATGAGTACATGTGGTTTTGTTCATTACCATAATGAGTAGGTACTGAAGAGCAGGCCTGGCTGTGCTGTGGTTCCTGGTGATGAGCACACTGGCCAAAGGTGCATGAGCAGCGTCTCATACAAAGGAAACGTGTCGCTGCTGATGTGCAGGATGTCTGTGCCTTGGTTACATATTCCACGCTTTTGCTGATCCGTCCCTGGGATGGTTGTGACCAAGGGAACCTAGAGCCCTCGGGTCCCTTTGCATGTGTCTGTTGTGCATGTCGAGGGCATGCCTTTCCTCGGTGAAGTCATTTTCTTTGGTCTGTGCTTAACCATGTCTACTCCCTGGATCCAGTCTGTACACAGGAAGGGCAAATGAGGAGTCACCTGGATTGATCCACACCCTGGCATGGTCAAGTGGGTGGGACCTTCCACAGCCCTTTATTTTGTTTCACCACAAGATGTCGCCAGGACACTGTACCAACATGACCAATGGGTCACCTCTGCGGCAAAGAGACAGTCATCAAAGACCACCTGGCTAAGTCAAAGGAGCAGGAGGGCATTGTCACAAATGCTAGGCACCCATCTCTTCCAGCCTTCGTGAGAGAGGGCAGAGTGTAGGACGGAAGTTCATCTCAGAGACCAAGGTGTTCAATTAGCGCAGATGCTGCTTTTATTGGGTGAGAAAGCAGGTGACCCAGGGAAGACATTAACATGTTGTACCTGAGTGAAAGTTTGTGTGGACCAGTGGGTATTTTATTCTTTTAGATAAGTCACAATTTTAGGGAACCTAAAAAGTAGACATTTTAGCACTTTTAAAGTTGGATTTGGGGGTGGGAAGTCCATTAACATGTTAATCATCTATTAAGGAATGTACCACTGAGGTTTGATATAAATCTCTTCTCCATTCTGGATGTGTGAGAAAAGCTGTGTGAGCCCGAAGCTGAGGTAGCTTTTGTGCCCAGCAGCCCTACATCAACACTAAAGTGTTTGGAATCTTTGGTGATACTCACAGAGAAACTCAAATATTAGCTGGGAATAGTGGTGTACACCTGTAGGCCTACACTTGGGAGACTGAAGTAGGAGGATTAGAAGTCAGAACCCAGCTCAGGTTAGACACTGAGACCCTGTCTCAAAATAAATGCATATGTGTGGAAATAAAGAAGAAAGAAGGTCAAATGTAGCAGGTACCAACTGCCCTTATTCTTATACTTTGGGCCACTTATTAAAATCCTGGATTATGCCAGGGCTGATTTGCATTGAGATGCTTGCTGTTTGTTTCTGGCGTACCTGCATGCCCCATTTTCTAGCTCTGTAGACATTTCCCACACCTGATTCTATGTCTTCTTAATTTGGTTGAATTTCATAGACCAATAGGGATAAACATCGATTTTCCATTGCAAGAATGAGCTTAACTATCATACTGTTGATACGTAGAAAGTTTTCATAAATCTGTTTCAAAGAACAAGACCCAGGGGTGGAGCCCCAAGCTTCTCACCATTGACCAGACTGCTCTTTTAAACAAGTTAAGAATTAAGGGACTGGAGAGATGGCTCAATGATTAATAACACTCTGGTTGTTACACAGGACCAACCGAGTTTGGTTCTCAGCACCCACATGGTGACTCACAACTGCCTGTAGCTCCAGTTCTAGGGGATTGGGTGACCTCCATGGGGACCTGCATGCGCATACATGTATGCAGGCAAAACACCTGTATGTATAGAACAAAATTAAATAAATATTTTATAATTTTTTTCTTACCCAAATGGAGATCCTCTCTTATGTTGTTATTTAACATCTTACAATTTAAATTATCTCTAGTTGGTTTTAAACTTGGTAGTTCTTTGTAATCTATTTGTTGGCACCTGTGCCCTTCCAGATCCTGGGGTGACCACCTTAGGGGCAGTGTTTCTGCCTGCACAGTGTCCCTTGGTGTCAGACTCTCAACCTAAATCTCGGGTTTGAACTTAGTTCTACCTACCATTTTAGTGTCCTTAGTAAGCCACACGAGAATCATGCCAGTCACATGGATCCTGCACAGCTTCTCTTTAGGGCAGGTGGCCTGTTCCTGCACTTGAGGGGTATTAGAGGCAGGAGGATTTGAGTTTGAGGCCATCTGGGCTACATAGTGATACCTTGTCTTCACCGATCAACCAACTACCAACCAACCAACCAACAAGCCAAATAAACGAAACCATCCTCTGTGAGTCAGCCCTGACTGCTTTGTTTCTCTCCTTCCCAAGAGCAGTGTCTCAGCTATTGCTTTGATTTTTTTTCTTTCCAGTTCAGTGTTGCCCAGCCTATACAGTATGCAGACTTGTGGGAAAACATTGAACCAGAGACTGACAAGTACTTGGAAGGTCCACATTTAGAATGTTCTAGTAGGCTCAAGAAAAGACCCAGTTCTGTAGGCTAGATGTCCCCACAGAGTCTGCTGAAAGGGAACAGGGTTGTAATGTTCATGCTGGCACCAGCTTTGAGTGGGCCACATTCATGGCAGCCAGACCGGGAAAATGGTTAGTAATTCTAAGTGTGGGAATTGATGGGAAGGGAAGCCAGTATTGCATTTGAGTCACTCTGGTGAATATATTACCTCATCATACACTGGGCTTACTAACCATCAAAGTTCAAGTTAACTTAGATGGCTGGTAAAGGTTTCCAGGGAGAGTCCTGTCAATTGTGGAGTAACCATTCCCAAAGTAAGTCATTTGTCAAGATTTTCAAGAAGGTACTTTGTTTTCTTCAGCTAGAACAGTGGTTCTTAACCTGTGGGTCCCAACCCCTTTGTGGGTCGAATAAACCCTTCACAGGGGTCGCATATCAGATATCCTGCATATCAGATATTTACATTATGATTAATAACAGTAACAAGATTACAGTTATGAAGTAAGAAAGAAATAATTTAATGGTTGGGGCGTCACCACAACATGAGGAACTACATGTATTAAAGGATCAAAGCATCAGGAAGGCTGAGAACCCACTGAGCTAGAAGCTTGATCTTAGATCTACTTGTAAGTGCCCTGTGGAAGAGAAGGCGAATTCACTTTGCATAAATCAAAGGTTGTAAGATCAGGGAAATACATCAGCCGGGACATGGAAGAGGAGGCTAATACCTATCAGAACGTGTGTTCTTCGGGGATATTCATTTTCCACACACCCATGCCACTTCTCATTTGTTCATGCAGAAAATGGCAGCAGTTTCAATACTCTCAGCTCCCTCCCCCACTGCATTTAGGTAAGGGGCGTACCCAGCACCCTCTGTCTTGGCACTGACTACTCTGTCCCTCTTGGAACTGTGCTGTGGCTAGTACTTCTGCATGTTATTGCAGAGACCAAGGGAAAAGAAGGGCTTGGACTGACAGCACAGTTGACTCAAGATGAAAGGCTACCTCTCAAAGTTTTTCTTTCAAACCAAAGTCTTCGGAAGACCCTTTCGTGGCTGAACACGAGTTCCTTAGGAGAGCTGGCTTTGGCATGTTCGCTGTGTCCGTAAAGCAGTTTGTATTACTATGCAGCTCGCATTTGCATCTTAGAATGTCTGCATACGGATTCCTCAGCATGCAGCTGTGAATGACAGGAGAGCACATGGTGATGTCCCTGCAGGAATGGGGGCATCTGAAACCCGCTCTCAGGTGGCTGTCAGAAATAGCCGGCTAGAGCTTTGCGGCCTGCTTTCCATAATTGTGTAGCTTTGCCTTTCTCTAGTTAATCTGCTTAATAAACTCCCCTGCAGAATCCAAATGCTTAAATTTAGTTTCTTTTTGTCTTTATGGTGTTTATCATTGTTAACGCGGCATCAGAGTTGCCCGACTTTCGCATCATGATAAATTCATAACCCCAGAGAAGGCGGAAAACATAATTATTATCAATTGCTTCTCTCCCGGAATTGCCATTGGCTGAGAGGAGCAATATATGAATTTAAGGAGTAGCTGATTCAGAGAATTGTGGGACTGGAATTAGGTCTGCTTGATGGCATGCCCATTGTTTGTGATGACTTACCACTGGACTGCTCTTCAGGCTCGCCCATGCACTTGGTTCCGCAAGACATGCTACTTTTTAAAGAGGCCAGTTTTCCTATACTCTCTAGAATTTGGTCATTCAATAGGCCCTGCGTACCTGCTGTGGTTAGGCCTCAATACTAAGATGCACAGAGGTACCTGTGAATGAGGAAAAACCTTTGCTTTCATTGTACAGAAGTTAGGACAGGAAGGTGTTGAACAGGTAGATGCATTAGGGAAAGAAGGTGTGCACAAGTATACCCTTCCAGAACACGTTTGTTTGGTGTTCTACCCAGAGCCTTGAAAACCACGCATTGGAAATCTGCAGAACTTGTCAGCTTACAAACGGGGCATTTCTGTTCTTTTGAGGAAAAGTCATGGTAGGGTCAAGAAGGTCAGAAGCAAACTTAGGTCTTTGATTGCTGCAGTACAGCAAGGAGAGCCGACCTCTGCAGAGAGTTTCTATGCAGTGCCCCTTCCTTGCCTTCCCAATTGCACTTCTCACTGCGCAGTGAACTGGTTCCGTCCCCTGTCCCCTGCTGACTGTAACTCCTCTGGTGCCTGCCGTGCCCCAACCATCCTGGGCCTGGTTTTGTAGCTTCTGCCAGGTGCAGAGCCAGAGCTTTGCAAGGGGTTTGGAGACCTGACTCTAGACAAGGATTTCTTAATAGGAAGCTGACTTTTAGGGAGAAGTCCTTGTCTCTACAGATTGTGGATTAAGATAAGAGAAACTAACTTTTGTGTTATGTAAAAGTTGGAGCTTGTTCTCCAGAGGTTAAAAAGTTATTTTAAGCTTGAATTGACTTTCCCTAATGAAGGGCCATTAGACGATCGCATTTGTAAAAGCTGCAGGAAACGTAAACTGCTCTTCAACTCAGACTCTCGCTTCCTACCAAGTACCAAGAAATAAAAAAGGAGGAGATGCCCCGTGTTGGTTTCTAAATGTTTCTTCTCCATTCTCTGTGCTGCCTTTTCCCGGAGGCGAAAGAAAGTCAGAGGAGCAGGTATGTCTGACTGTGACTGCAAGTGGCCGCTTCCAGCTGGGATGTGTCAGGCTAGGAGTCAGACACTGGAGTCGTGTTTTTCTGTAACACCACCACCATGTATCTGCAGTGTCCTAAAAACATCGCCAGAGCCTGTTGTGCCTACCCAACATGTCACAGCCACACAAAGGTGCTCATCTCCATTTGAGACAATGTCTTTTCCAATCATAGTAGCCATGCATTTAGTTTTTTTCATTCTTTTTTCTTCAAGACAAGGCTTCTCTGTGTAGCCTTGGCTGGCCTGGAACTTGGTCTGCAGACCAGGTTGGCCTTGAACTCATAGAAACTCAGTATGACATCTATTCCTCTAACATGTTTTTTCGGTGTGAAATGTATTATTGCTGATGAATAGGTACTTGAGGGCATCTTTAGTGTGTTATGAGTCTTATATCTGGCTCCACCCCTTCAGTAGGTGTTATTGCATGCATATATATATAATTGCAGTTTAGCCAATAATTTATTTTATTGAAAAAAATATCAGTCTCTTGAGAATTCTGCACGCTGTGCTCTGATCATATTCATTCCTCTCCCCAGCCCTTCTGAGACCCACCTCTCCCTTGTCATCTACCCAGGTTTGTGTTCTTTAATAGAGCAGTGAAAATAAACCCCTTCAAGTCCAATTTGTGCTGCTCTAATATTCCTGGAGTTGTGACCTTCCACCAGAGGTTACACTCTTAGAGCAAACGACTCACTCTTCCTACCATTGCTAACAGCTCTATGCTAAGGGTGGGAGGTCATGCTTAGCTTCCCTCTTCACGCTGGAAATTAATCTGACTTGGCTTTGCACAGGTCTTGTGAATGCCATCACAATTTCTGTGAGTTTGTATGGGTAGCTGCCATGCTGTGTCTAGAAGATTCTGATTCCTTGTAGTTATCAACAGGCTGTGGCTCTTACTCTCTTTCTCCCCATTTTCCACAATAATCCCTGAACTTTGGAAGGCATGAAGTAGGGTATATATATTCCTCTTAGGAACTTAGGAGTGATAATTCTGTAGTCGCCTAGTGGCTGCCTCTTGGCCAGTTGTGGCTCTCTGTGCTAATCACCATCGATTACAAATAGAAGCTTCTCAGATGAGGAGTAATCTATGGGTAATGGTATGTTGATGTCATTAGGAGTTAACTTAATACCATGTCTGTTTAGTGCAATGATAGTAGTAGGTTCCCCAAGGGCCTATGAACTGTCTCGCCAGAGGGTTTTGGTCCAATAATCGTGCTAGGTATGGGTTTCATTTTGTGGAGTGGGACTTAACCAAGAATTTTAAAGATTTGTTTCTGCTGGTTTTGTTTTTACCCCAGGTTATACTTTGGCTTCACCCAAATGTTCCAAGTTTATTCTCCTTGGAGCTCCATACTGGTTCCTTCCTTGGGTAAAAGACCTCCCTGGTGTTGGGTCTTGCAGGCACATGTGTGTGATTGGCTTTCCTCCTGGCTGATGCAGGGACTTTTTTCTTTTAATTCTGGGATGCAGAGAATGTGCCATGGAATCAGCATTTTTAACTAAGAGATGATTTGAGATGAACATATTGATTTTAGGCCTGAGCATGGGGGAAGGGTAGTAATACTTATTTTTAAATATTGAGATTATATAATAAATTTCTAATGCATTAGTTATTCCATTAAAAATCCTTTGTGAATGCTATATATAACATTTATACATTTGAGATATGTTAAAAATGCTGTGGTCCCTAAATTCTCTGACATAGGTTATTATATTTTTATGACTATTAATTTTGATATAGGCCTTTTAAAATCAATTTTTCCCTGTAATTACAAGGCTGTTTTATGGTGTATGTTATATATCATGAGTGTACTTGAGGGTCATGAGAAGTTCACATGTGTGCGTGTGGGGTCCAGACTTGCTGCAGCTCTAGCTCAAGCATGGCGTCTCTGCATTAGAGGGCAAGAGATACCCAGCAACTGGGTTCCTTTGCCACCATCCTGGATTTTGTTTCAAAGTCATTTAAAACCAGCAATCTTTAAAACTAGTCTTTTGAGCAATCCTGGACTCATCTGAGTACTTTCGGATTTGGAGAACCAGGAACCTGTTGTGTCAAAATGCTAATAATTCTCCCAAGCCCAAGGCAGCTCCCATTTTATCACATGATGACCACAGTTCACTGTCTGTGATTTTGGATGGTGAACCACATGTCTGTGCTTTAAAAATAGAACTGAAATTATAAAATGCCACAAATCTCATCCCAAAGGGATTAAAGCTCAAAGTCAAGTAAAACAACGGGTTAAGAAGCATCTTGTATATGGAATCTCAATCTTTCTCTCTCTTTGATTTTCTTTCTTCACCTTCTTTTCTCTTTTTTCTTTTCATCTCTTTTTTTTGTCTTTTCTAGCAAGGGGATTAGGGCAAAAACCCAACTGAAATGTTCTGCTATGTGGTCTTAAAAACTTAAAATCAAGTCTTTTTGTTGAAGAAAGGGGGGGAGGAAGAAAAATTATTTTTATTTATTTGTTGACTTTAAGGATTTTTGCTTGCTTGTTTGTTGTTGTTATTTTTGTTTTTAAGACAGTGTTTCACTATGCAGCCCTGACTATGCAGCCCTGACTCTGTGCCTTGAGCGCACAGAGATCCCCTGCCTCTGCTTTCTCAATGCTAGGATTAAAGGTGTGCGTCAACACACCAGCCTGTTTGCTGGATTCAAAATGAGAAATAGTACGCACGAAAATGATGTGAGCAATAATGGAGGAAAATGGAAATAATTAAGAATGAATTTCAAATTATTATAATCTTTATGTGTCTTTTGGCAGGATGCATCTCTCTAGGGCTTTGATCCTTGTTATATGGCCTAGTGAAGCCTGTCAGACCAGCTTTCTTGATCGCCCCTGGCAGATCATGGAAGTGCACTTGAGCTGAGGAGGCTCAGACTCCAGTTTTTCCTGTGGCCTTTAGCTCTGCCTGCATTGTCAGTCTGTATTGCCCCACTATCTCTAGGTCTGTCTTCACCTCCTTGTGCCCTTTTTCTTCTCTTCCTGACTCCTGTTGTCTTAATCAAACTCTGAAATAGAGTGAAACATAGTAGCCCCGAGTGCTCCCTGTACCTGGTGCACAAAACTCTCCAGCAAGCTTCCTGTAAACAGGCTTTCCTCCCACCATGGATGCTTGCATTGTCCAGACAAGGCAGTCAATATATCTGAGAAAGGAGTTAGAAGTCTGCCTGTATGTGAGCAACTGCCCAGGTGTGGGCTTCACAGAGAGCCTTTGAGGGATCTGTCTCTCACCAATACAGGACTGTAGCATAGTCAGAATCCACACAGGGCTACAGCGTGGCCTTTCTTGCCAAAAGGCTGCATAGTGAATACTTTTAGCTTTGTGGGCTTTATAGTCCTTGTTGAAATGCTGTTCTGCTATTACATCATAAAAGCAATATACAAAATATATACACGAATGCTGTGTTACAATAAAACTTTATTTATAGAGCCAGACAATGGGCCGGATTTGTCCTATAGTTTGACCATAGTTTGACAGTCTGTCTAAACTGTAGCTTCTAGATACAGGCTTTGAATGCTTACATCTGATGCTTGCTTATTGTATAACTTAGACAAGTTAATTAAAATTCTGTGTTACAGTTTTCTTATCTATCAAATGGAGTTAAACCAGCTTCTTTGCTGCATTTTGAAAGTTTTGATGATGTAATTTATGCAAAATGCAAGAGGCTTATAGTGATATAATGGACATTATTTCTGGGCTGCCTTGTGCAGTTATGGGAGGTCTTTCTAGACCTGCCACACCTGGAGCACAGTTGATCTTGCTCTTGCTTTCCAGTTTGACAACTACCTTGCATTTTCAGTGGGTAACTTCAGAATTTTGAGGGACACTGTAATCTTCCTCTGTGCTAGGGACACTTTCCTCTCAGCAACTTTAAACACGATAGTTGCTTTTGATTTACTCCCAAGAGCCTCTTAGATCATTCCCCACCTTTTTTTTAGGGCAGAGAGCACATTTACTGTGTGTTTGTCTAATCTTTTGTGGCATAGTCTTTGTTCAAGAAGGATAAGGCATTAGGATACCATGAAATCTATATACAAAGTCACCAGGATTAGGCTTAAAAGTTAGAAAGAAATCAAATGCACAGGAATCACAGAGCAGGTCCGGGGGCTGGGGATGGATGGGTTGTTCCCTGGTGGTAAGGTGTGCCAGGCTCACTGAGCTCCAAAGTAGGTGTCCAGAGGCTGAGGACAGTATGAAGTTTGATTGATTTGTATATGCTTGAGGTGATTTGTCAATATTCAGTTTTCTGATGAGCTTCTCTGAAAATGTGTAGTACAAATGAGAAGCCTTCTCTACTGTAATTCCAATTTAAGTGGTAAAGAGGGTGTTTTTTAGAGGTAACTTTAAAAATAGATCTATATTAATATTTTTTGAAGTTATGTGTATTTGTGATATACCTGTGTGGGACTACGCATGTGAGTGCAGGTACCTGTGAGATCCAAAAGAGGGCTTCTGACCCTTTGCAACTGGATTTATAGACCCTTCTGAGCTTATTGACATGGTTGCTGGGTCCTAAGTTCCTGTCCTCTGCAATAGCAGTACATTGTACTTTTAGCTGCTAAGTCAGCTCTCCAGCCCATAGCTATAACTTTCGAAAAGATATGTTTATTTCCTGAAAATACCTTCTTGCTAAGTTACGGTATGTACTGCATTTGGTGTTTAAATCTTGAAAACCCGAATAGAAAGCAGGTGCTGCCCCCCCCCCAGTGTCGGGTTTGTTGGAGGCATGTCTTGATTCAATAGCTGCCAGGTCTGTTTCCCTCTGTTCCAGTCCTGGGCTCCCATACGACGCCTATGTGGTGGTTACTAACAGGTCTCCTTCTAGGACTGGGTCCTGCCTGATTTTCAAAGAACTAGACCACTATGACAAACCATTATCCATGGGTCCAGTGCTGTCTGCAATATGTAGGGGCAAGAGGAAGAATAAGAGCTAAGTAGAGTTATAATTTTAAATGGTTGGGGGGAACCAAGATGGGAATATTTTGACACATGCAAATGAAATCGAATTATTCACGTCTCAGCGTCAATGCTAAAGTTTTGGGTCCCTTCAATAAAAAGAGTTTGTTTGCTCCCTCGTTACAGGAGTACCTCCTAGTGGCCTGGGTTTGCTTCTGGGCCCACAAAGCTTAAATTATTTACCATCTGGCCCTCTACCTAAAAAGGGGGAGGGTTGCCAACCTCTGACACACAGCAATGATTTTCAGTCTTTTTTGTTGCTCCCAAATTCTTTCATTAAATCAGCCCTCTTGGGGGAAATTTGGTGGAGCTGATGGGAGTGGGAGGGCTGGCCTGAGCCCAGCTAGCCTCCTCACCCCACCTTCCCTCCTGGGATGAGGCTGCTTGGATTAAGACAGTGTTTCAGTGATGCTTGTAAAGACTCATCTGTGGTCTCTCCTCTGGTATTCCAAAATTCATAGAGCTCTGAAATAAACAATAAAAACACTTTTTCCTCCATGAATTTTTAGCAAATTCATTTTGTGGTGAAATTTGTCATCAGATGACTTGAGATTTCTCAACATCCTGTTTCCTCCCTCCCTCCTTCCCTCCCTCCCTACCTCTCTCCTTCCTTCCCTCCCTCTCTCTCTCCTTCCTTCCTTTATGTCTTGTGTTCATAATTACAGTTTCACATAAGAAACCTAAATGTCATTGTTATGGCATTTCTACGCCCTAGCTGGAGCTGTCTTCCAATGCTGTGTGCGAGTTACCTGTGTGTCATGGAAGAATGGGGACTGCTGGAGTCCATCAGTCAAGTTCCAGTTAGAGAGCAAAGTTGTGTCTTTTCCAAGCCATCCAGCCTCTGATGATTTTTGTTCTATAATCCCTAGCAAGCATCTGAGGAACTTCCCTGAGGAAATGTAGCGCTTTTGTACTTGATTTGCTGTCTCTAGATGTCTTTCTTCCTCATAGCAGCCATTCTAGCAGAGGCCTCCTGGTTCATGTTTATACTATTCTAGCAGAGGCCTCCTGGTTCATGTTTATACTATTCTAAGTGACTCTTCATGGAATGTCTCCTAGACGCAGGCTGGGCCAGTGGTTTCTTTGGGTAGAAGAACATATGACATTAACACCCTCGAGACATCTTCCCTCCATCTCATTGAGAAGGAGGCGAGGAACTGGGTGCAGGCCCTAGCTGTTTTGAGAACCCAAGCCAAGTTGCTACAATGCAGGAGACTCTAAGGACGAAGAAGTGGGGGCCACACACTCCTTATTTTATTTTATTTTGGTTGTGGTAGCTCTTGCCCTCCCGACTCCCGACTTTCCATTGTATCCCCATGGCCATGACTCACCATGTCCAGAGGAGTCCCCATTGTGCAGATGTGAGGACTGTCATCTGTGAATGATGGTATCCATGGTATTCTCTATGTAGCAGGTGCATTTCTTGTGCTAAGCACTTCCTGTGGTTTCAAGCTTAGAGGAAGTGGTCAGTTCATGTAAGTGGCTCTTAGTTACTTTTGTTTGTTGTGCTCCCTTTCCAGTGATAATTAATCTCAATTAACTATGTTGAGGTCTAGAATCATTGCTTTGATTAGATTAATTGAAGACCTGCCTACTGTGGGTAGCACCATTCCCTGACTGGGATCTTGGACTATATAAGAGTGGAGAGTACCCTCCATTGCTGGTGGGAGTGCAAACTGGTACAACCGCTTTGAATTTCAGTATGGCGATTTCTCAGAAAATTAGGAAATAACCTACCTCAAGACCCAGCAATACCA
>LOJH01024251.1:0-10991 GCA_001685095.1 Ellobius talpinus | reverse complement strand
TCTCTCTCTCTCTCTCTCTCTCTCTCTCTCTCTCTCTCTCTCTCCTTCCTAAGTGAGGCTGCAATGTGAAGACTTGTTACCATGTCTTCCTCAACCTATGAGCCCAAGCAAACCCTTTCTTCTTTAAGTTGCTCATTACAGCCACATGAAAAGCAACTCATACAGAGACAAAAAAAAATCTTGCCTATTTCTTAGAGGTAGTTGAAATAAGCCAGAAACCAGATCTGGATCAGGAGTAAAATCCATGATCCATCCAGTCATTAAATTATACATGATATTTAATCACTAATGCTTTACAGGATCACACAGGAAGGAAAGAAATGAAAAGGCTTTGGCAGGGAAACTACGTGAATCTCCAGATCTACAGGAAGAAGGAGGAGAGGAGGAAGAAGGGGGAAGAGAAAGAGGAGGAGGGAAAAGGAGGAAGAAGAGGAGAGAGAAAAAGCAAGAGAAGGAAGGGGGAGAAAAAGGGGAGATGAGGAGGGACACGGGAAAAAGGAGGGAAGAGGAGGGGAGAAGCACAGGAGATTGCTGTTACTCTGCAGGAAAGAGAAGCATCCAAAACATACAAATACCTTGACTCACAGGCTGGCTCTAACGTGGAGCTGCAGTTATACAGAGAGCAGGATTGCCAAGAGTAGTGAATTTTAAGGAAGGGGAAAGCACAATATGTATTTGGGACATAGGAACCATTTAAAATTCTGCTTTAATTATATACAGAGTAACAAAATGATGGTCTTTCCCACCTCCATACCTGGTGTGGGGGGTCCTTCTATTTATGTGTTGCTTTTATTGGTTAATGAATAAAGAAACTGCTTCAGACCTATAACAGGGCAGAACTCAGGTAGGCAGGGAAGACAGAACTGAATGCTGGGAGAAAGAAGGCAGAGTAAGAGAGACGCCATGGAGCCGCAGCCGGAGATAGAAGGGCTGAAACTTTGCTGGTAAACCACGACCTCGTGGTGACACACAGACTAATGGAGATGGGTTAAATTAAGATGTAAAAGTTAGCCAGTAAAAAGCTAAAGTAAATGGGCCAAGCACTGTTTTAATTAATACGGTTTCTGTGTGGTTATTTTGGTTCTGGGCGGCCAGGACGAACAAGCAACTCCTCCTACACATACCTGGAGTCCTTATCTTTTATCTTTATCTAAATATCTAATGATAGTCATCTTTCCAAATAAATATTTATGCTTCTCTCTGTTTTCTTTACAATTATAATTATACATGTTTAAGTAATCTGATATATTTGGTTTATTAATTTCCATTTTTTTATAAGAAACTAACCTATGAATCTTTAATATGTAATCACACTTAATACCAGCACTCAGGAGGCAGAGACAGGCAGCTCTCTGTGATTTGGAGGTCAGTGTGGTCTACAAAGTGAGTTCAAGGACAGTCAAGGCTAGACAGAGAAACACTGTCTCAAAAAAAAAAGAAAAAAGAAAGTAACTTATACCTATGTTTTCTTCTTAGTTCCTTTTTATTTTTACTGTATTTCATGATTTGACTACTTTTGTATTTCCTCTATGGACTTTGGAAAAATACTGCTTATTATTAGTATTATAATATAGGCATCAATGCATCTTTATAAAATCTTCTTTATTTGCAATGTATTAATTTATAATTCAGTTTTGTTTTGCTTTACATATTTTTTTAATATTTTTGTGAACCTTGAAGCTGTGTTGCTAGAAACATGGTTTATAATCTCTTTTTTTTAAAAGGTTTAGTTTATTTCTACATGTGTGTATGTGGGATAAGTGCGTATGAGTGCAGGTGCCTACAGAGGTCAGAGGGGAGTGTCGGGTCCCCTGGAGCTGGAGTTGCAGGCAGTTGTGAGCCACCTGATGTGGTTCTGGGAACTGAACTCAGGTGCTCTGCAAGAGTAGTAAGTACTCTTAACTGTGGAGCCTTCTTCTCTCCAGCCCCTCTAGCAATTTCATGAAAAACTGAAGGACTTTTATCATTAAACGCAGTTTGTCTGTTGCTTGCTTTGTTTTGTGTCTGCTTTGACACAGGTCTATGCTGTGCAGCCCAGGATAGCCCAGAGCTAGCTATGTAGACCCAGTTGATCTTGAACTTGAGGCAATTCTGCTGCCTCTACTTCCTGAGTGCTACAATTACTTCATGATTTTTTCTTGTACATGTTGTGTTTCACTACAGCCAATGTTTACTCTTTTGGGTAGATACATTAATGACTGTTTTTAATTTCAGTGTCACACTTGTTGACTTTATCATACTCCCGTAAATTTCCCTATATTTTGACTCCAGGATATTTGGACTAATTTCTTATTCTAATAGTCTAACTTGTTGATTTTCTAAAATGGTTTGTTGTTCCTTTTTAACATACTAGAATTTTCTATGCATGTGCTGGGTCTTTTCTTCTGCATGTTTAGAAGCTAACCTCTTGTGTGCCACACTATCATCCTCAAACGTTGATTCATGGATGCCCCTGCATCTGAAATCAGTCTTTGCTCTGTGGTTCCCATGGGGACTGGAACTCAATAATTCCAAGCAGTCCCCGCTGCAGAAAGGTGCAGTTGCTCAGTGTCATGGCTGTGTGTTTCCTTAGTTCCTCATATTTACTCTTCTGTGTAATGACATTTGCAGAGCTGTCTGGATTGGCCTGCAGAGTCACCAGGGTCCTGTGTCCCTCCCTTGGCTCAGGCCTCAGATTTTTCTCAGCCTTCTTGTTCAGTGTTAAGGCTTCTTCAGCAACCATGGCTGTATCTGGTAAATTCTCCTGATTTACTCAAGAATGTTCTCAGTTTCCCTCATTTTGAGAGATTGTTCCAATAAGTAAAAATTCAAATAAATAATGTTAATTTTGTCATTAAAATACATGTGTGCCAAGCAGCGGTGGCACATGCCTTTAAACCCAGTGCTCTGGGGGCAGAGGCAAATGGATCTCTGTGAGTTTGAGGCCAGCCTGGTCTACAGAGTGAGTTCCAGGACAGCCAGAGCAACACATAGAGAAACCCTGTCTCAAAAACCAAAAATAAGAAAAGAAAAGAAAAAGAAAAAAATGTGTTTTCTATCTTTCTTTTAGTATTTTTATTAATTCTTCTTTATCATTATTAGTGTGTGTGTGTGTGTACAAGTTACAAGCACACACGCACTGTGATATCCATATGGATGTGAGAGAAGAACTTTGGAAATCCAGTCTCTCCTCTGAACTCAGTCAGAGGAACGGACTCAATTAGGCTTGACAGCAAGTGCCTTTACCTGTAGAGCCCTCTTTCCTCTCTTGAGGAATTCCCGGTTTGTCCACACAGTACTGTTATTTGTGCAGCTTTCTATTCATGACTGACATTCTTAGCATCTTTAGGGTTTGAAGCTCTGAAGCTCCACTACCAAGGTTCGAATAACTTACATTTATCCTACCTTTTTGAAAATCCTTAGGCTTTTGTTTTTCACGTCTTCCCTAATCCTCTAGTTTTTTATCCTTCATTTGGAGCTATATGTGGTTAACCATATAAACTGTTCTGGTTTTCTGTTGTTTTGATATTCAGGCAGTCACTAATAGCTTTAAATCTATCATTAATTTTTCCTACTTCTGCCTGGAAATATCTGTGATTATCTTGTACATTTTCTTTAATTTAAATATATATATATTTAAATTATATACATATATATGTGCATAATGTGAACTTTTGCTGTCTTCCATACTGGAGGTTTGGTAATGCTGTCTGTGCATGATTCCTCTGGCTGGTTCTCCTCCTGTGACTTGTTTCCCATGTTTTGCGGTGATCATTATCACTAAGACCCCATAATTGCTAAGATGATACTTTGTGGAGTCTATGATGTCTGTGTAGAGCATATTGTCCTGTAAAGATCTGAATTTGTTACTGTCAACATCAGAGGTTTCTGCCAGAGCTACACAGTGAGACCCTGTCTCAAATAAACAAGGCAAAACAAACCCAAAATGCTGGTATTACTGCTTCTTAGAACAAATAGGAAAATGAATTCAAACTCAAATGTCTAGGGGCCAGTGGTGATTATATATTTCAGGATCAGCTATTTCAAGTTTTCTCCTGAGATGGACCAAGGAGTAATGTGGGTGAGAATCCTACATAGGTCCTTTCATGAAATAAACAGAATCAAACGTTACTGCAACTTAAGATTTAAGTATCCGTGATTCTGGATAGCATAGGGTTATGTGCTCTAATGCCCTTTCCTGTGGGACTAAGGCTGGTCCCCACCGTCTTCAGGCTCCTGTGGCTGTTTTCTGTGATGGTAAGAGGAAAGGCCTCTCAGGGCAGATGCTGGCCTTGGTGGCCTCCTGAATGTGAGCCCCATTTCTTATTCCAGCACATGCTTTAAAGATGTGCTCATCTTCATTTTGCTCAGGATATGGAGGTCAGATTTAGTAAGAGGCAGGTTTTTTTGTTTTTTGTTTTTTTTGAAACATATCTCCCTGTATTTTTTGTTGTAGAAAGAGGTATTGACTCACATGTATGCTTCACCCAGAACAAAACATTTCGAAACTGTTTATCATGGAGTAAAATTGGAGGCAACTTGGCACTACAAATTAAATACTAGGAGACAGTGAAGAACCATATACCATCCTTTGAAAAGTTAGATTTTCCCTCTTGGATGTTCACTTGTTTGTCTGTGAGATCCTGAGAGGATACTTGCTGGAACTGGACTTAATATAGACCAGTTTTGATGTCACTCTGGGGAAGAACAAAGCTCAATTAACAAGGCTCTTCTACTCGAGGGTTGAAATTGAGTATTGGAGAGGGAGTACCTGGGCTTTAGATAGCTATCAAAGTCAAAAAAAGAACTCACCTTTTCCAAGGGGATTAAGAAGACTCAAAAAAGAAATGATGAATTATTCCAGTTGCAAATTTTGACTTTTATTAGATGGCTGACTGCCGAAATCTGCACTCAGAATGTAGGAGGAGGCTGGAGAGATGGTTCAGTGGTTGAAAGCACACAGTGCTTTTGTAGAGGACCTGACTTAGGGTCCTAGCTCACATGCCTGACCTGCTTACAACCTCCTATAATTTAAGCTGCAGGGAATCTGCTGCCCCCTTCTGGTCCCCACAAGCACATGCACTCACATGTGCATACCCACAGAGACACACCACATATACACATAGTTAAAAACAAAATAAATGACTTTACAATCTCCAAATTCATGTGTAGTTGGGGTGATTATTTTCACTTTGAACATGCTGTTTTCTTATTATTTAAAAAATTCTCAAAAAGATATTTGATCATTAGTTTTATTTTTCATGAAAATGTTTGTTTGCTTTAAGGTGAAAACACACAAGATACTAGTTGGTTTTGCATTGACTCTGCTTTGATCTAAACACTGTATCTACTTGAAAATGGAAAATTACAACTTTCATAACGATTGCTTATCTGTGAGGGGAAGGGTCTATGTATTTAATTTAAAAGGATGTAATATACAAATGGAAAGTTATCAAAAATGTTGAAGCTAAACACACTCCAAATGTTCACAACTCCAGCTTTCTTAGTCCATCATTCCACAGTGCACGTGTGCCGTGGAGACGGAATGAGTTGGTTTTTCTCACGTCTGTTGCCCATCAGCCCTCAGCTTTCCGTCAGTTCTGCCTCTTCCCACTCAACCCCAGCAGCTTCCCAATCTCCCCCGGTGAGTTGCGTAGCAACTGCCACTCAGCCTCACCTGCAAAAGGTTAGCCCAACGGTTTTCCGAAATATTTTTTCTTCCGTCTCTTGAAATAAGCAAGCCAGCTGGTGGTAGCATTCTAAATAGAAATCCCCTGATCTGCTTCTAAAATGCGATAAAAATTGTCTTCCCAATCATTGCAAATAAGCTGTCAGAGAAGCTCCATGCCGCATAGCTGGGGGTGGGAACGGGAGGCTCACCTCTGCCAGTCATTGGCCAGGGATTGCAATGATCACTCGCCACCTTTTTTGACCTCTACATCGCCATCGTTTGAGGACGCAGCAGCAGTTAAGTGAAGAGATCATTTTGGTAGCTGCCATCCTGGCAGTCACACGAAGGAAAACCCCACTGAGCGCTTGTGTTAAGGAATCTTCATTCCGCCCTTCTCCAAGGCCGTATATTCTGCACTTCTCCGAGGCCCCTCATCCCGTACCATGTACTGTCAATGCATCTCATATTGCGTTCTATATAATGCTGCCTGCTGCAGGACGTTCCAAGGGGGGTCTCCACTGTACATGAATCTCAAATTTCAATTGAATAGCATGTAGACTTCCCATGCTGGGGATCTAAAGGTCATAATGGCTAAGTCTCCTGTTCAGAACCACAAGGGTTAAGTGGCAGGTGTGGTTCCAGTCTAAAATGTCTCCCAGAGGCTCATATGATTGGTCCAGGCTGGAAGCGCTGTTTTGGGAGCTTATATGGCCTTTGAGAAGTGAGAACTAACTGACCCACATGGGTCATTTGAAGTGGGTCTTGGGAGTTACAGCCTGGAGCCTCTTTGGGTCCCATTCTATCTGTTTCCTTCAGCAGCCAAACTGTGTGGCACCGTGACTTCTGGATCCTGCCGCCACCAATGAGGCCCTCCCAGACTCCATGTCTTCCCTGCCACGCCAGACTGTACGTTCTGAACCGAAATGAGCTTCCCCTGCCTTGCCTTGATTCTGCTAAGTATTTGGCCCTGCTGATATAAAAGCAGCTAACAAGGCGGGGTTTGAAGTTAAAGTCTAGATGACTGCAGGTGCTCCTTGAAATCCCACTGACGTCACAGAGTGAAGGGCCAGATGTTTTCACATGCTTCTGATGACTGGTGCGAACTGAAAACTGTCCATAGGCCTGGGATGCCTGCCATATCCTGAAGGGTCAGGAGTACGTGAGCCACAGTGAACTCCAGGGAAGCACAAAGATGGAAGCCATGTCCTTTGTGGACTAGGAGAAGAAAATCATAGTGGCAACCACCGGGAAGGGGTAGACACAGATGAATGAAATCTCGTGTTCTGGTACCTCTGGTACCAATGTTTTCACGTTCCAAAACTGAGACTCAGCGCCTGTCTGTCAGGCTCAGAAATGAACACATTAAGAGAAGTACCCGTTCCCTGTGCAGTACTTTTCAGTGAAGCTGGCTGACATGACATTCAGGCAGTTTTCCATTGTCTGGTTGTAGCTCTGGCTGACGCAAGGAAAAGATTATTTTATCTAAACCTCTTCATCTTCCTGTTGTGCTATCAGCTTGGATGCTGTCTTGGAAACAAAGATGACTGAAAGGAGACGTAGTAAAGGCAGGAAGTCACTCCACGGAGCCCCACTGCCTTGTCCTGCAGTACTTCTTGCAAACAACCTTCCCATCTTTTTGTGTCTTGCGATTATCGCAGGAAATTGGTCTTATTCCCAACAGGGAGGGACTCTTGACCTCCTGCTGTAGGCACTGTAATGTCAACGTTCCACATTCTTATATTATTTGCAGACGTTATTAATACGTCATCTTTTTCTTGATATGAATTTTTCTGAAATATCCAGCCTTCTTCCAGGTGACTTCTCAGGATGATCTTTTAAACAGCTCTCAAGAAAAGGAAGTGGTGATTTGAAAACAGTCCTTGTTAAGAAATGAAGAGGGTTCAAACACAGACTGACTCTACAGCTATTTTAAAAATTAGCAATTGTGTATTTTTAACAATAAAATCTGTGTGTTTTACCTTTTTGCCGCTGAGTTAGGAAACAATACGTGTATGTTTTGTGTTCATACGAAAGGATGAATTCTCAAAAATTATGCTCAGCAAGTAAGCAAGTGGTGGTCTGTGCAGACTTCAACTTGCTATCTTATGATCCACACTTGATTTTGAAAAGATGGAAGGTATAGCTGGTTATTGGCCCAGAGTTAGAACTATCTCTCCCAGGCTTCCATTCCTTATCAAGTCTACTCATATATTTATGTGTGTGTGTGTGTGTGTGTGTGCGTGTAGTGGAAGAGCCCCTTGGTGCAATTACACTAGGGTAGTGGTGTGTTTGCAAGTGTGCATGTGGACTCCAGAGTGTTGCTCCTAGGTATTGTCCATCTTTTCTGTGTTTATTTTCCATCTATTTATTTATTTATTTATTTGTTTATTTTGAGACAGGGTTCCTTTATTTCTTTTTGAGACAGGGGCTCTAAATGGCTTGGAGCTTTATAAGTCAGTGAGGCCAACTAGACAGTAAATCCTGGGCTCCTCCTCTTGCTGCCTCCTCAGTTCCAGTGTTATGAGAATACACTACCCCATCCTGCTTTTAAAAAGTGAGTTCTGGGTCCCTAACTCAGACCCTTCTGCTTGCAATGTGAACATTTCACCAACTGTGCTATCTCCCCAACAAGGGTTCGGATGTTTGCTTTCTTGTTTGAGCTTGTGACAAAAAACTTCTCACAGATTTTTTTGCTTGATGCATATTCATTGGGTATGCTAACGTGAGCAAATGCAGTTTCATCTTTAATTCAATGATTTGGTTAGTCTGAGGGACTTAAAAGCCACCTGTGGAATAGAAAATGCCTCTGTATTTTCTGTAAGTGCAAATTATTTTGACAAGAGTCTAAATAGGATATGGATCTCTTGGAAAAAAACATTTACTACTTTTACAAAAGGTACTGTGCATATTTATGTAGCATCATATGGATTTAATGCATATGGGCATTGTGTGATGTTGAAATGGGGTCAATCATTTGTAGTGCATGCCTTGCTTTTCAAGTAAAGAAAAAAGCTGACTGCAAGACACCCCAGTCTCCCAAGCATTGAAACATATTTTCCACTCAGTAGTAACAGCTACCATTTAATTTATGAGTCATAGTGAATATCCCTGCCTCAGAAGCTAATTGACTTTGACCCCAGTTAGGAATTCATAATGTGAATGGAACAAAAGGTAGTTAGTAGAAATAAACACATCTTAACACTGTGACCTTATACTATTATCATTTTGAGACTACGGTAGCTCCCACTGAGAAATTATCTAGGCAAATAAATTATTGCTGTAAATACCACGCTTGCTGCTTATCAAATACAATTTAATTTCATGTCACCAAAAGGCTAGCAGTGAATTCATAGCCCAATAGCGTTGATGATGAAGATGTTGCCTAATCATTTGTGCTTGTGTCCTTATGAAAATGTGATTTTCACCATGGTCAAGGCCATTTTAACATGGTAGGTGTCATTTCCTTGTTATATAGAAAGGAGAGAAGGAAGCTTTGCTCTTTAAATTTCATTTCTTTGCCTTTTGGAATAGGTATTGTCAGTCAGAAAATAAGTACATATTTAATTCACTCCAGCTATGTGTTGCTAGATTAAGAACAGTAAACATGGCAGTTAGGAAATTAACCTCTCACAGCATAGGCAAACAGATAGAAATTTCAAATCCCTAGAAAAAGCCTTCCTATTAGATGGATTTTTTTAAGGCATGACATATTTTCCAGGCTATGCAATTATCCAGAAAGTGTTCAAAGGAGAGAGAACATTGCTTCCTTTGAAGGTTGAAGACCCAGCCCAGCTTCCTTACAAGACACAGGGAGACCACCTCAGTCTTTATCCATTGAGTAAATAGAATCAACAGTGCAGGTCTCTGAATTAGGTTGACTAACCGGTACTGATGTGAGTGGAAGCTAAGTAGATCTTGTTGATTGCATCTGTCTTTCAGAAAGCCTTTCTGCCCAGAGAGACAGTGCCAAGCTCTGAGGCTCCTGACCTTTAAAATGTAGCATGGCCTTGAGCTTCCCCTGCTCTGGTTACCCTGACCAAGCAACGCACTGTGCTCATTTCTCTCCATGTTAGTCATCCCACCTGTCACTCCTTTAACCAATAAATATACTTAGTTGCCAATGAACAAAAGCCGCTTACATTGTTCTAATTAAAAGGAAGGAAAACACTGGTCCCCAGGACTTTAGATCTCAAAATAGTGTTTGCTATGGGTTCAATGTAATCCAACAGCTCCAGAAATTTAGATTCTCGTCCATTTTTCCTGGCTTATTTTTGCTCTGTTGTCTTCATCTTAAATCAAGGGTCCTAGTTGCTCTGTGTGTATAATCTACCAGTTTAGGAACTCCTAACAGATGCCTCCAAATTCTAGGTTTAGAGATCATTGCCTCTGAGGGGCATCATTAATCAAATGACGTTAAAATGCCAACTAATGCACAGAGATGGACACTATTTAAAATAATCATGCAAAGGGAAAATGGAATCTGGGTGTGGCAGAGATTTGATGTGCAGGCGCGTTTTCCAACATTCTCCTCAAGGATGAACTGCCTTTCCTCCTTCATCTTGCAGGTACACGTGGTCATGTGACTTAGCCTCATCCAGTGTAATATGTGTGGAAGTGACATCTCAGCTGTTATGTCTGGTCCACACCGACCTCTTTCTGGGTACCCCCAGTTCTTTTCCATGTTCCAGTCAGATATTAATCTGAGAGCTTCTGGTTAAATGCATGCAGCCTCTGTCGGGGTAATGCTCCCAGGTGGGTAAAATTCTCAGCCTCCCTGCTCATACATCATTTTAATGAGAAATAAAAAGAAAAAATAGAATTTACTGCAAAGAGCTATTGAAATATAAGGATTGTGTCTTTGTACCAACTACTGTCATCTAATACAGTCTTCGTATACGTTATATTCCTGCTCACATACCTAAGCAGCTTCCTAAGTCAATCACATAACTCTGCAGACCTCACAAAGTACTGGATCTACTGGTGTCAGGCATGATGGCAACTCAGTTGTCACCTGAATCATTTACGTTCTGCATTTGTCATGCTCCAGCTTTGCCTCTCATAGAGCTACAAAGATTTTCTGATATATTTTTGTAGCCTTATAATTTCAGATTTTGCATGTTGACTGAACTTTTGTGTATTATGTGACAGAAAGGTCAATGCTCATTATCTTCTTTAGGGAATATTAGATGAACCAGCACCAGGGATTCCAAAATGATTTTCTTTCTCCATTAAATTGATTTGATACTTCGGTCAAAACTGAGGTAATCATGCATGCTTGATTCAATGTCTGCCTATGATGACTGTCTCATCATTATCATCATCATCATCATCATCATCATCA